>CAUYSK010065874.1:0-11160 GCA_963575035.1 Avahi laniger
CCTCAACAGGTATTTAATGCAGACAAACATGCTCTATTCTGGGAAAAATGCCACAAAGGACATTTATTAGTAAGGAAGAGAACCAAACACCAAGATTTAAGGCCAAAAGGGATAGGCTAACTCTACTGTTTTGTGCAAGTACAGTCAGGTTAATGATCAGGACTACCCTTATCTATGAAGCTGTTAATATAGAGGCTCGAAGGGAAAAAAATGAATACCAGCTACCAGTCTTTCGGCCGTACAACAATGCCTAGGCAATGAGAACTCTTTTTCTGGACTGGTTTCATCCATGCTTTTTCCCTGAAGTCAAGAAATACCTTACCAGTAAGGGACTGCCTTTTAAAATTCTTTTAATTTTGAACAGTGCTCCTGGCCACTTAGAACCTCATGAGTTCAACACTGAATGTATCAAAGTGGTCTATGTGCCCCCAGACACGATTTCTCTAATTCAGCTCAGGGGGTCATAAGGACCTTTAAAATTCATTATACCCAGTACTTTGTGGAAAGGGTTGTCAATGTTATGGAAAAGAACCCTTACAGAATGAATATCATGAAGGGATTACATGGAGGGGAGGGATTACACCATTGAGGATGCCATAATTTTTATAGAAAAAACCATAAAAGCCATCAAGCTTCAAACAACAAATTCCTCCTGGATAAAATTGTGTTCAGATATTGTGCCTGACTTTGCAGAATTTATGATGGAGCCAATCAAGGAATCATCACCAAACAGATTGTGAATATGACAAAAATGGTAGAAGAGGGGTGAAGGGTTTTGAGATACGGATCTTGGAGAAATTCAAGAGCTAACAGACACCGTACCAGAGGAATTAACAGAAGATGACTTGATGGAGACGAATGTTTCTGAACCAGTGCCAGATGACGAGAAAGAAGACATAGAAAAAGCAGTGCTAGA
Source organism: Avahi laniger (assembly GCA_963575035.1). NCBI lineage: Eukaryota > Metazoa > Chordata > Mammalia > Primates > Indriidae > Avahi > Avahi laniger. The sequence goes on from CAUYSK010065874.1 coordinate 917, forward strand.
AAACAAATTGATATTAGACAATCTGGCAGAAGGGTTCCTATTATTCAAGACTGCTTTTGACTTCTTTTAGATCATGAAAACTTCTATGACATGGGCACTGAAACTAAAGCAAATAGTGAAAGAAGGGTCAGCACATATAGACACATTATTAGAGAACTAAAAAGGCAAAAATGTCAGAAATTACAAAGTATTTCCATAAATATACACCAAGTAGTCCCGCCTGTCCTGCCTCCCCTTCCACCGCCGTACCTCTTCCACCTCTGCCATCCCTGAGACAAGACCAACCCCTCCTCTTCCTCCTCCTCCTCAACCTAGTCAAGGTGAAGACAATGGGAATGATCTTTATGATTATCCATTTCCATTTAATGAAAAGTGAATATATTTTCTCTTATGATTTCTTAATATTGTCTTTTCTATAACTTATAGAAGTATTGTAAGAATATAATGCATACAAAGTATGTTAATCAACTGTTTATATTATCAGTAATGTTTCAGGTCAACAGTAGGCTATTAGTAGTTAAGTTTTTGTGAAGTTAAAAGTTATATGCAGTTTTCCGATGGTGCATGGGGCTAGTTCCCCAATCCTGTGTTACTGTAGAATACTTTACCATGACTTTGCAAAGGGAAAGGAAATTCCCAAAGAAAGCATTATATGACGACTCTAGAAAAATAAGGGACGATTGGTAGATCCAGGCTCTAGAGATTACTGCAGTGGCTGAGATACTTAGAACAACTAGAAGTGTTAGTCTTTGACTAGAAGAAACACACCTATTCCTCTGCAATGATGTGGAAAAAGACTGGATGAGCTGCAAATACAGCTAAATCTACATGGAAAGGTTAATACAAAACCTTCCTCATGGCCTTGATTTCTTTGTTAAATAAAATTTTTCTGAGTGTATATTAGATAGCAGAAAAGTAGAAAGTTTAAGAAGATTTTGGAATATTTGGGATACCTTCTTAGAGGAAGATTCTAGAGAAAGATAAAGAAGAAAATCCAGTAGAGGAATAATAGAATTGGAGAAGAGGGGAGAGTCAAAAGCTACCTAACACAGTAAATTAAGAAATGTAGGAGAAACAAGAGAAAGAAAGAGCTGAAAGGACTGGAGATTGTAGTAGAACGTGCTGCACCTATGCCTGAGATTTTAGATGTAGAACAGTCAGAGATAATGACTATGTCAAAGTGCGGCCATGTTTCTTAAAATGGAGAATGAATGAGAACAATTGGAAACGAGCAGTAGGACGAGTCTTACTGAAATTCTTAGATGACAATGTCATTTGGGATGATGGGGAGCCACTGAGATGGATTATTAAAACTTGGCTAAATGTGGGTAGGTATTCAAAAGATGTATAGAGGATGCCAACAAAAAGGTATACACAATAGTTGAGACAGTTGCTATGAACCTAAAAGGAGAAGTGAATAGTCATAATAATGGAGTGAAATAGTGTGAAAATGACAAAGGAAGCTTATGAAGTTCTGAGTGTCTCACATCAGCTTTTGTACACAAGAGACACACAAATGCAACATGTTCCTCAGAAAGAAACATGGTGAAGCAAAAGGGTATGGAGAATCTATGTAAATGTTTGAGTAGGCAGGAGACGTTAAGATGCAATGGGGCTGCAGAGTGTGGGGTAAGCTGCAGAGGATGGATCAGCTGAGTGGAAGAGCCAATCAGCATGCAGTTGAAAGTATGAATGAAGAGGGAACTGGGCATTGAGGGGAAGAGATTCTTCACATAATGGACCATGGTCAAGAGAAACTTGTCAGGCATCCATAGAATTAACAGGGTGGAAGATTTGGAAATAAATTTTTATCAGGTGATCTGATGCAGTGCACTAAAGCTGGCTCGGGGGAGGAGACACTGCCAATAATTCTGTGTAGATGATGTTGAGTCTTATATAAGGGAGTGAAGCAGGAATCCAGGTGCTGGGGAGTTCATGGGGAAGTTATTCTTGCTGGTTCCTATAATATTCTCTGGTGAAATGAATTAGCAAAAAGTTTAATTCATTATGGATAGCCTTGTCCTAAATGTATTTGTCTATAAAACATTAAAACACTCAACTGAAAAGTAAAAAATACAGCTAACCTTTCTGAACATAAGTCAGTTTATCTTACCTGGTATTATCATTGTTATTTTCTTATTTGGATTGAACTGGTGGGCTTAAAATTATTTTCATGGGCCTCATAATCAGCCTTGGTTTCAGAGAACTTCTATTGACCAAATCAAAGATGATTTTGAATTTTTGTATATGATATAGGGACGTTTGCAAAGAAGGCTTTCATATTTTTCAGAGTTAATTAAAAATGGCAGAACAGTGCTCTGAGACCTAAGGAGAATATGATATAAGTAAAATATCATTGCCATTTATTACTATGTCTTCATGAAATGAAATTTCGAATGCTTCACTGGTCACTACTCCACATCTAAATGAGGAGATCTATCTTCAGATAGTGTATTCTCAGTATTATGATCCTATCTTTATTTTTGAAATGAGGGAGAATTTATTAAAGGGCTAGTAAACTTCTTTTATAAATTTCCTGTCTTAAGTATGATCAAGTTGTTTTACTCATAACTTTGAATCATGTTCGGTGGCAGTATCCTTAATTGATGTCACCTTTTGGAAGAAATGAGGTAATAAAACGTCTCACCACCAAAAAGGAAGGGCAGATATGATATGTAGAAAATATAACATCTACTTCCCTTATTTACTTCCAATTCTTAGTTTAGTTTCTTTAAAAGGAGAAATTGCCTCCTTTCTTTCTTAGGAAACACTGCAGCACATAGTTAAGTGCTATTTAGAGTGAGTTATATAAAATAAATATACACAGGTGCCTGCATGTGTGTGTGTGTGTGAGAGAGAGAGTGTGTGTATCTTTATATAGTGGAAGACTGTGTGATAGGAGTTATGTTAGGAGATAAAACATCTTATTTTGGGGGGGAGTAAAGGAGGCTGGAAAGCAGTGAAAAACAAACACGAAATAAGGGGCATATACAGGAGGAAGGCTGCATGGAAAATATATACTATTTCTGGCACCAACTCACATTCCCAAAAGTGGTAATTAACATTTCATAATATGACATTCAATTTTATAATCCTTCAAATAGTAATTTTAAATACACTTACTTTTACTTACTGATTAATTAATCCTCTGACACATAGCAAATAAGATAACTTTTATTCAGACCTCATTACCTAGTGCAAATTACGGCCAGGTCATTCAAACCTGAATGCCTTTCAACTCTGGAAGGAAGCCTAATCTTATTTATCCAACTATGAACAAGAACCCATTAAGGGTAATTGAGAAATCAGTTAGCTATATGATTTACGTATGATAGGACTAAGCTAATTATCAGTTTGATTAGATTTTATTAATGACATTTTGGATTAACTACACCTTCAATCCTATTTCCTTATTCATCCTTTTCTGCATTTAATTTTTTTGATCATTTTTTTGCAAATTTCTTCTGTCAACACTTGTAAAATGGTACTGTGACACACAGTTTGCCAACATTAATTCTTCTTCCTCTGTGTGTCCAGTCTTTGTGCCTCATCCTCTTTTGCTCTCCAATCTTCCCTGGAGACCCATCCACTTAGACAGCTTTAATTACTACCTCTGTGCTAGTGTGTTATAAATGCTATCTCGGAAATTCTTCTCTAGATCCACGTTTCCAGGTACGTGGTAGAGATACAAGTAACTTGGTATTTCACCGGAAATGGAAATTCAATGGATTCAAACTAAATTCATAATTTTTACCCATGGCCTCTTCTCTTCTTGTGTTCCATTTTTGGCTAATGGCATTACCATCTGTTAAACAACTTTATTCTTTCTATAAATATGTAGTGAATATTTATTATGCTAAGGTACCCTCTTAGATACATCCATGATAAATGAGTATTTCAACTAGAGACATTTTATGTGAAGCTAAAAAAGCTTATGCTAGATCATGCCTTCCTTGCAGAGGCCTTTTGTGAAGTTCAGATTTTTCTTCTCCAAAGGAGATATTGGGGAGGAAGCCAGAACCCCAACAAGGGACAATACTTCTGTCTGGGAGTTAACCTCTTGGTGGGTGGTAGTCCTGGGGTTGCCAGCAGTGCCTCCACATACTCACAGCCTCAGGGTCTACCTGCACCGACTGCACAGAGTTAGAGCTGAAAGAGATGCTGCTGCTTCGTACCCCACTCACGTCCACCATGCCCCGGCTTCATGACCATCTGATCCTTGAGGGCTGCTGTGTGAGTTAGGGTAGCAGGGGGGTGGGTGGGAAGCAAGGACCTGGCCCAGTGCAGTAATCTGGCCACAGAGGGTCACACTGGGAGTATAGAAGGGCTGGAGTTGGATGGTTTTCCAAGAATAAGAAACAGCAGCAAGAAACTGGAGGGTGTTCCAGAAATGGCATTGTCAATTGTGAGTAGTGAGGCTTATGGAAAAGTTTCAAAAAATTGACAATAATAAAGGTAACTTCCCATTTTCCCAGTTTTCTTTTTAGAAGATAGTATCACAAAATCTTTGTGACATAAAGAGACAATCAGGATGAAGCCACAAAAATCAGAGTATATCAGTTTGTAAATAACATATTTTATGAACTTTGGTATGTTTGTGGTATTCTTCATTTTTTTAAAAATTTTGATTTATTGTAATTCCTTTACATATTCTAAGTAAATATTCACTTATAAATCTTTAATTTTATAATTTTTCTCATAGAGTCCTCTCAAATAATGTTCAAATCTCACAAAATCGGTATCTATTGTGATCTTAAAAATAGGAACTAAGTTCATCAACTCTAGAAGCACCGTGTCCTGGCCCACAGTGCAAACTCAGCGAGTAGGAGCCAGCATTAGTGACCACAGCAATGGCACTAGTATGAGGTTCATGAAAAGATTTGCACTTTTACTAAAGATGTCTAGTCTACTATGTTCCAGGTCCCAAGGTGTCTCAATATAGTTTGTTGACTTTTTTCCTTTCTATATCACCAATCTTTTTCTCTTCACCAAGTTTGTTGTGTGTAGCAAAAACGTGCATTGGTCTCTCACATATAAGAGAAAAAAATGGGCATAGTGAAATTAAAGCCACGTTGCTGTTCTACTTCTTTCCTTTTTCACCTTCAAAATCTGGAAGAACGATTGACACAAAGACTTTGAATTTACTTGTTTCCTCATTCCCTCTGAAATCTCTCCTACAAGATGTTCTGTATTTTCATCATTATATTTTTCTTGTGATGGTCTTCAATGATGATCAGATTTTGAAATCCTCTGCTCTTTATTTTTGTCTTTTGATACAACTGATTTTTGTTTCCGTGTATGCTTTTTCATATTGAAATGTCTTCCCATATTGTTTGCTTCTGTGCTCGTTTCATTTCTTTCTAAGGAGTTCCTTTATTCTCTTGACTACTTTTATTTCTTCCACCCCTTAACTATGAGAATCCATTAAAAGCTTTGGCCCTCTGCTCATTTCTTTTCTTTTTGTTTTTTTGGAAAATCACATGATTTCCCATGTGTTTAGCAATAGCTTTATGTTTTGGATTTTACAGCCCTTTTGGTGATTAACATCTGCTATCTTTTTCTTCTATCTTAAATCTCATTATGTTATATAACTTGGGAAAAATCATAATGTGGCTAGATAACTCAAGAAGCTACAAATTTTATCTAAGAATAGACACACAACTGACTGAAATTTGGGGGAAATTTGCTTCTATTGTGGCTAGTTCTATAATTTTTTTCCAAAAACTATGATGCATGTTTATTGTTTTTCCTCAGACCCATGTATGAAAAATGAAGAAAAACTTAGGATACCGAAAGTCTTATATAAGTGGTACTTAGAAGTACAGCATTAAGCAGTGATGTTCAGAGTGTCATCTCAGCCCTGTAGAAATCATAGCCCTGAGATTTGTCTTTCTAGCAGGGAAAACAGTGACAGCCTTCTTTTCACAGAAAGCTTCTGTGCTCAGTGGAGAAAGGATAGTGCTGAGCAGAGAGGTTTGGAAACATGGGAGGTAACTTGCCCTTGGAGACAAATGCACTTTTCTTCTTCCTCTGCTCTAGGCTCTAAAAATGCTCAGAAGAAGGAATCTTTGCAATTAAGATGTCTTTGGTGAATGATCTTTTCTGGGCAGCATCTAAATAATCAGATATCATTTAGAAGCTAACCTGTAATGTTTTCAGATAATCACTTATATCCTGCATATTATTCAAATCATTATTCTGATGAAAATTTTTCATCTAATTGCTTCAATAGTTCATTTCTCTTTCTTGATGCATGTCTGTGTTTAAAAATTGTTTGCATATCCTATAATGTATAATATATATTATATATAATATAATATATAAGTATATATTGATATATATTAATATATAATATGTAAGTATATATAATGCATTATACATATTTGTATATCACTATGTTATATAATATATTGACACATATATGTTCATAAAAGTATATATGATATATATTTTGAGTGTTAGAAATTAAAATTATCCAAGAGAGCAAGAATTTTTAAATTTATTTTTAATTATTTTACAACTTTATTATGGTATAATTGACATATGTTAAAGTACACAGTTTAATAAGTTTTGACAGATATATGTTTGTATCTATCTTGCCATCTATGAATATATGTTAATACCATTATCACCATCAATATAATGAACATAACCACCACCTCAGAAGTTTGTCATGCCCCCATTTTAATCTATTCCTCTTACCCCTTCCTGATTGCTCCTTCTCCCATCCCCAGGAAACCACTGAGATTCATTTGTATTTTCTAGAATTGTACATAAGTGAAATCAAATACATGTACTCATTGTTTCTGGCTGCTTTCCTACAGCATTATTCTGAGATCCATCCATTTGTTGCATCTATCAGCAATGTATTTATTTAAATTGATGAATAATATTCCATTGTATAAATAGAATACAACTTGTTTTCCCATGAACACTTTGGACTATTACAAATTAAGCTGGAAAAATTTTTGTAGCACTAGTATCATTCCTTCCTTAAATGTATGATAGAATTTCTCAGTAAAGCCATCTGCGCCTGAGTTTTCCTTGTAGGCAGGTTTTTAACTGAATATTCACTTGTGGAACAGATATAGGGTTATTCAGTTTATCTATTTCTTCTTGAGTCAGCTTTTGTAGTTTATGCCTACGTCAATGTATATTTTCTACCACAATAATATATTCTAATACCTACTTTGCGCAATATTAATATAGGCATTTCAATTATCTTTTGATTAGCAAGAGCTTAATATATCTTTTGTTACCATTTTAACTTTAACATATTTGTGTCTTTATAAAAAAATTTTTAAATGGAAAAGAGCTTATAGAATAAGGATTTAAAGAAAGACAATATTTTTGTACAGCTGTGTAATGAGTGTTTTAAGCTACATGTTATTTTAAAAGACTGCTAAAATTTTAAAAATGAAAAATCTTATAAAGGAAAAGTTACAGTAAGCTAAGGTTAATTTATTATTGAAGAAAAAATATTTTTAATAAATTTAGTGTAACCTATGTGTCCAGTGTTTATAAAGTCTATGGCAATGTACAGTAATGTCCTAGGCCTTCGCATTCACTCACCACTCACTGCCTTACTCAGAGCAACCTCCAGTTCTGCAAGTTCCATTTGTGGTAAGTGCCCTATACAGATGTGCCATTTTCTGTATTTTATATCATATTTGTACTCTACCTTTTCTTCTTTTTTGATTTCACAATACTAAGGCGGTACAAATGTTTTTCATTATATGGATTGCTTTTGTAATTCTTGGGTCATAGCTATAAGTGTGCCCATCACCCAATTAGTGTTCATTGTACCCATTACGTAGGTTTTTGCTCCTTTCCTCCTCATCCCTATCCCTGCTGGATTTCCACTGAGTTTTACTTCCCTCTGTGCACATGTGTGCTCATTGGCTAGTTCCAATGTAATAGCGAGAACACGTGGTGTTTGTTTTTCCATTCTTTAGATACTTCACTTAGGAAAATGATCTCCAGTTCCATCCAAATTGTTGTAAAAGGCATTAATTCATCCTTTTTTATCGCTGGGTAGTACTCAATGACATACATGTACCACATTTTATTAATCCACTCATGAACTGATGGGAAGTTGGGTTGATTCCTCATCTTTGTAATTGTGAATTGTGCTGCAAGAAACATTTGAGTGCAGGTCTAGCTTTTCTGTGTTTAGATATGTTTAGATACACAAATACTTACCATTGTGTTACAGTGGCCTACAGTATTTAGTAAGTAACATGCTAGGTTTGTAGTGTAAGAACAATAAGCTATACCATATAACTTGGATGTATAGTAGACTATACCATCTAGTTCATGTAAGTACACTATGATGTTCCCACAATGACAAAATCGCCTGACAGTGCATTTCTCAGAATGTGTCCCCATCATTAAGTGACACGTGTCTGTAATTGGCTTAAATATAGCATCTTACTGTTTGCTTTCTATCTGTACTATCTACTTTTTGATCTTTTTTCTCTTTTCTGCCTGCCTTAAGATTGAATATTTGGTATGATTCTTTTTGTCTCCTTTGCCGGCTTATTAGAGCTCTATGTTATGGTTTATTAATAATAGCTTTAAGGTTTACGGTATACATCTTATCAGTCTAGGTTCAAGTGACATTATACTACTTCACATATATTATAACTATATTACCACTGTACGCTTGATTTCTTTTCAACATTTGTGCTGCTTTTATACATATTACTTCCATATATATTATAAACCCATAATTCTTTGATTTTATTTTAGTTTTAATCATTCATTTTTCTTTTAAAGGTATTTAAGTAATAAGAAAAAAGTATTTTACACTTACCCACCTCATAATCATTTCTGGTGATCTGTATTCTGTTATCCAGTTCCAAATTTACGTATTTTATTATTTCCTTCTGTCTGAAGAACTTGTTTTAATATATTCAGTAGTTTAGGTTTGCTAATAATGACCATTTTTATTCCAATTTTATTTTTGAAAGGTGTAGTTGTTTGCTATATAGAATTCTAGGTTAACATTTTGTTTGTGTGTGTGTGTGAGTGTGTGGGTGGGTGTGTGTGTGTGTTTGGTCATTACTTTAAAATGCTTAACTATCTTCTTCCTTGCCTTGTTTCTCATGAGAAATCTGTTTTCATTCTTATCTCTTTTCCTCTGTACACATGGTGTCTGGTTTCTCTGTCTGGTTTTAGAATTTTTCTTTATCACTGTTATTAAGCAATTTGATTGCTTTGATGTAGTTTTCATCATGTTTTTTTCACTTTGTTTTTACTGAACATCTTGAAACTGTGATTTTATAGTTTTCATTAATTTGAAAAGATTCAGATACTATTTCTTTAAATTTTTTTTTCTGCCTTTCCTACTTTGGGGACATATATAGGCTACTTGACATTGCCCTGCAGCCCAGTGATGCTCTGTGAATATTTCTTCATACTCTTCTCTTTGTGTTCTACTTTGTGTAGATTGTATTGCTAAATCTTCAAGTTCACTAGCCTGTAATGTCTAATATGCTTTTACTGTTACCCAGTGTATTTTTCAACTGAAATATTTTAGTCTCTCTATAGAAGTTGGATATCTGGATTTAAAAAAAAAATCATCCATGTCTCTATATACTTGTTCTATTTTATAGCCTTTTAAACACAATAAATACAGTTATAAGAAATATCTTATTGTCCTTATCTACTAATTCCTTCATCTGTGTTCTATGTGGACCAATTTCAATTGATTGGCTGTTTTATTACTGTTTATGGGTTGACATATTTTGCTGCTTTGTGTTCCTCCAAAGAAGCAAGAAATGTCTAATTTTTATTAGATTCCAGTCATTATGAATTTTGTCTTTTTGCGTGTTGGATATTTTTGTGTCCCTGTGAATATTCTTAAGCTTTGTTAGGGAATGTTAGCTAAGTTGCTTTGAAACAGTTTGATACGCTCAGGTCTTGCTTTAAAGATTTGTTAGCCAAGACCAGAGCTAATATTAATACAATTTGGGCTGGGGCAGTGGCTCACGTCTGTAATCCTAGCTCTCTGGGAGGCCGAGGCGGGCAGATTGTTCGAGCTCAGGAGTTCGAGACCAGCCTGAGCAAGAGCGAGACCCTGTCTCTACTAAAATTAGAAAGAAATTAATTGGACAACTAAAAATATACAGAAAAAATTAGCCGGGCATGGTGGCGCATGCGTGTAGTCCCAGCTACTCGGGAGGCTGAGGCAGGAGGATCGCTTAAGCCCAGGAGTTTGAGGTTGCTGTGAGCTAAGATGA
>CAUYSK010065881.1:0-72500 GCA_963575035.1 Avahi laniger
GGATTGTTTGAGCTCAGGAGTTCGAGACCAGCCTGAGCAAGAGCGAGACCCCGTCTCTACCAAAAATAGAAAGAAATTAATTGGACAGCTAAAAATATATAGAAAAAATTAGTCAGGCATGGTGGCGCATGCCTGTAGTCCTAGCTACTTGGGAGGCTGAGGCAGTAGGATCGCTTGAGCCCAGGAGTCTGAGGTTGCTGTGAGGTGCTTAATCACCTACTCTGCAAGAATGTGCTGCTCTGGAAGTAGAATTGTCATTCCTTCACTCTCAATGTTGTTTATAGGGGACATATTTTAAATATAGAGACACAAATGCTGAAAGTGCAAAAATAGGCAAAAGATATGCCACACAAATACCCACCCAAAAAAGCCAGTGCACCTGCACTAATATCAGATAGTTAGGCTTCAAGGGAAGAAATGTGATGAGAATGAGAAAGGTCTATTTAATAGATAAAAGGATCACCTCAACAGGAAGACATAACAATCCTAAATGCAAACTTACCTATTGAAAGAACTTCAAAATATATAAACAAAAAATTATCAGACTTCAAAAAAAGAAAAAAAATCACAATGATCTTTGGATAATTTTAACACTCCTCTCAGTGGCTGAAAGAATAGTAGAGAAAATATCAGCAAGCATACAGAAAAATTGAAAACACACCCAGCTGGGCTAAATAAATATGTAGAACACTACAGCATGCAGCTGCAAAATACACATTTTTGCATAGCCATTTAATAAAATCGACCATATTCTCAACTATAAAGCTAGTCTCAACAAATTCCAAAAGACTAAAATCTTATAGTGAATATTTTCTGACCATTGGGAGATTATATTAAAACTTAGTAACAGAAAAAAAGTAGATATCTCTAACTGTCTAAAAATATTAAAAAATGTAATTAGAAAGATTCATGAGACTAAGAGAAAATTAAAATGGAAACTAGAAAATATAAGCATATATCTCTATACACATGTATTAATATATACATTGAGCACCTTTTCATATACCTGTTGGCCATTTGTTTGTCTTCCTTAGAGAAATGTCTATATAAGTCATGTGTCAATTTTTAATTGGGTTATTGGGTTATTGGGTTATTAATACAGCATGACTCCACTTATATGAAGTATCTAAAATAATCAAACTCACAGAAGCAGAGAGTGGAATGGCAGCTTGAAGGGCCTGGGGGTGGGAAATGGGGAGTTGTTTGAAGGGTATAAAGTTTCAGTTATGTGGCAAGAATAAGTTCTAAAGCTCCACTGTACGGCATGGTGCCTGTAGTTAACAATGCTGTATCGCGAACTTAAAAAAAATTGTTGAGCTGGAAGATCTCTTGTTAAGTGTTCTTAGCACAAAACAAAACAGAAAGAAAAAACAAAAGACCAAGAAGAAACTTCTGAAGGTGATAGATACGTTTATTACCTTGATTGTGGCCATGGTTTCATGTGTATGCATGTGTCCAAACTAATCAAATTATATACATTAAATAGTGCAATTTTTGTATAGCAATTATAACTCAATAAAGCTGTTAGGAAAGCTAAAACAAAAATATTCACATCATGAAACCTGAAAACTTAGATCAAATGGACAAATTCCTTGAAAAACGCAGCTTGGAGAACCTACACCAGAAGAAACAGAAAATCTCAGTATGCTGTATCTTTAAATAAAGCGTATCAGCAGTGAGAAACTTTCTCTTACAGAGAATTCTAAGCCAAATGGGTTTACTGTTAAATTCTACCAAATATTTAAGAAGAAGTAAGTCATATCTTAAAGAAAATCTTACAGATAGTTGTTTGATAAGGTCAGTATAACTCCAATACCAAACCTGACAAGGACATAACATGAGAAAAAATTGTAAGATAGCATTATACATTAACAAATACAAAAAAATCCTAAATGAATATTAGAAAATCAAATCCAGCAATATTTAAAAATGGTGATACATCATAACCAAGTGAAATTTTCCCCACAAATACGATAAAATATAAAATACAATCGTTTTAACTGTCAATAATCAATGTAATTCGCTACATTAATAGAATAAAATCTATGATCACATCAACAAATGAAGAAAAAGAATTTTATAAAATTAAATGTCTATGCATGATAAAATATAAAGCAAATTAAAAGTATAAGAAATTATCCTTAATCTGATAAAGGGCCAAAAAAAAAAGTAAAGAAAATCTTAAGCAACATTGACTTTATGATAAATAAGATACAGAGCTGCGAAATCACCAGTTCTATGCGTATTACACTGAGATTCTAATTCAGTGCAAGGAGGTAAGAAAATTTAAAAATACTAATAAAATTATAAAAGAAAAGCTAAAACCAATACATACAGATAACATGATTATGTGTATATAATTTTCAAAAGAATCTACTGAAAAGTTATTTGCAAAAATAAGTGAATTTAATAAACTTACTAGATACAAGATCAATATACAAACATCAATTTTACTTCTATATATTAATAACAAACATAAAAAATTAAAATATACCATTAAAAACATCAAGTACCTAAGAATGATTTTCTGAATAATATGCAAGTCTTCAATACACTATTAAATATTACTGAGATAAATTTAAAAAGAACTAAATAAGTGGAGAAATATGCTATGTCCATGGATTAAGTGATTTATTATTTTTATAATTTTCTCCCCAAAAATCTTTAGGTTCACTGGAATTCCAATAAAAATTCCAACAGGTTTTTTTTTTTCCTTTGGAGTGGGAATTGACAAGTGATCCCAAAATACATATATGTGTATATATATAATATCAGGAACAGGCCAAACTAATCCATGATGGTACAATTTGGATAGCGTTTACTTCTCAGGGATGGAATGAACTGGGAGGGGCATGTGGGAATCTTCTGGAATGATAGAGTTGTTCTTTAACTTGCTCTGCATGGTGGTTGTATGGTGTTTACAAATGTAAACATTTATCAAGATATGTAATTTAGGTTTGCATACCTTATCCTCTGAAAATGTTAAAAAAGGAATAAAAGAGAATACATTTGAACATAATAGCCAAGCAACACGTGAAAATGAGGAATCGTAAGGAGGGGAATACTTACCTTATCAGATACCAGAACATATTATAAAATTTCTGTAATTAAGTCACCTTGAGTAGGGATCAGATGAAAAAGAATTGAAATTGATTGGATGATCCAATGGTAAGGTGGATATGAACTTTAAACAACAGATAAGCAAATTCTTCTTACGTATGTAGAAGAGTCTCTCCATTTAGTAAGCATTAAATACTGGTTAATTAAATAAGTAAATAAGACTAGATCGCTGTGTATGATGACTTAATATATTAAAATACTATATTTCAATTTTGTTGGAAATAAGTTAATTGACAAATGAAGCCTCGACTGTCTATACTTTTGAAGTAAAATTAAATTGGTCATTTATTTCCATATATACAGTGTAAAAATCAAAAAGAAGAAACTCCTACAAGGGAAAAAAAGACAATTGTAAGTAATTTAAAGAAACTCAAAAGTTTTAAAAGAAAGATAGATTTGTTTCACTATATAAAATATAAAAATATTTTATGATAAAATATAACTTAAAAATAGTTCAAAACCCAACAGTAGATTTAGTAAAATTTTGCAAAGCAGATAGTGAATAAAGTTAATATTTATTTCATATTTTCCATAATATGTATCTTACATGTACAAAGAACTCCTAAAATTTGACAAGGAAAAAACAAACGACCCAATAGAAATATGGGTAAAAAGTGTTCAGACACACCGGAAGTCAGCAAATGCAATAGTGAGATCTGACTTTATACGTCTCTGACTGACAGAAGGAAAAAGCTTTATTACCTGTAGCCGGTTAGAACCAACAGCAAAGGAGACATGGTTTGGAACAGTGTTTCTTTTTGTGCAGTGGTTGGACCACATTTTTTAAAATTAGAAATGAGCATTCCCTTCAACTCAACAAGCCCCTCCCAGGACTTTCGGGACAAATGTACCTGCTTTTGTAACTTCCTGCCTCCCCCCACCCACTGGAGAACTAACTCCAGTAACTTACTAGCGCCCCAGACTCCTCTGAGTGATTTCCCGAGACCACTGTTGGAGAAAGAGGCAAATCATAAAAAATAAGCAAATAAATAACAAACCAGAATAACAGTAGCAGCAGAAGAGATGGTATCAAGGATCCAGCTTTCTGATGTTTATTTTAAAATAAAAGAACACATACTCCTGGCAAGTAATTTAAACAACACAACAATGTGTAAGTAAGAAATTACGGGGCCCTGCTCCCAGAGCTTAGTGATAACAACCATTAACAAGTGGTTAATGGTTAGCCTTCGTATATATCTTATACACATGCATATATTATATATGCACATATGCATACATATATGTGAGTCTATGTGTGTATATATGTGCACGTGTGTGTATATATACTCTGTATTGCAAACAAAAACAAAATCATGCCAACACATATTATTCTGTGTTAATTTTAAATTTAACAAGCATCGTGGACATCGCTCCCTATCAGCACGCATGGAGCTGCGGCGGCATGGCATTCCCTTAACTCTGTATCCATACACTGCTGAGGGATCTACATTGTAGTTTCATTGAGGTTTTTGTGTTTCCATATAGGATTGCAATGATACATTAACAGACTCATGCTAACATTTCTGTAGGGAAGATTCCTAAAAATGACAGATTATAAAATCTATTCATTCTCAAGCGTGTCTTCCCAAACAGCTGTGCAAAACTGTGCGCTGCCACTAACAGTACGGAAACCACCCATGTCCCATGCTCTCCCTGTATTGCCTTTAAACAGTGTGTCAAAAGGCAAAGACTTTTGGCTCATTACATTTAACTTTTTCATTTCTCTGTTTACCAAGGAGGTCAGTTTTCCCCCCGTCTTCTGCAGACAGGCGGTACTCACTGGCTCAGGGCTTCACCCTGTCTATGGCGGCATAGGAGACCAGGAAACCGGTTCAGTACAAAGGTAATACTAAAATAGCTACCAACATAAATATTAATTTGTTGATAATTTTCAGATTTTTGAAGTAGGCGATTATTTGCAGTCAGTGAGAATTTCACACTTTCTATTGTTCTTTCTTCTTCTTGCCTTAGTTGGTTGTTGGGATTACCAGGAAAAAAACAAAAAAAAATAACTACTAAAATCTGCGTTCCCGGGCAGGCGGAGATTCCCGTGCGGTTCCGACTTTGAGGGGAGCGTCCCCCACGGTCCGCAGTTAAGCGCAGTGTTTGCTGCTGGTTTCGGTCGTCAGCCTTCCGAGAACTGAGGACTATTCCTCTGTTTTCAGTTAACTGTTTTGCTTCGGGGTCGCCATCGATAGATCTGGAAGTTTATCTCTGCCTCAGGGTGAGCAAAGTTCTAAGCAGAGAATTGTGGCTTCCTTTGCAAATTTCAGTTACAACCAGCTCAATTCGAGAAAGATCTGTCTGTCAGGTGCACACAGTGGGCGCCCCTGGGGATGGAACAGTGAGGAGGATGGCAAAGGTCTCTGTCCCCACGGAACTAACCACGCGCCTGGAATTCAGAGCGCAGTGCACGGAGAAGGTGAAGCTGCCACTGGGACGCCAGAGGGAAAGTCAACCTCCCCCCAGGTGGGTGTGAGCTGGTGGGAGCCACCAAGGGCCTGCCCACACTGCGGGGCTCAGGCAAAAATGGGCCACCAGGGTTTCACAAAGATGTTAACAATAAGAGCCGAGCAGAGGTTTTCATCTAACAATGATGATTCTTGGATTAATTGATCAATAAGAACTTCCTTTTGCAGGTCCCAGGTTTCCCGCCGACATCTGGGATTTGTCTCCTTCCGATGAGTTGATTTCTTCAGCAAACCCTGGTGTTTGCGACTCAGCATAACCATCTCTGTACTGAGGGCCTCTTCTGGGCCAGGTGTACTGCAGGTGTTATTTACCTAACCCTAACTCCCACTTTATGGGTCACTCTCATTCCTGTTGTGCCAAGGAGGAGCTGGTGGCTGACTCCAGAGGGACCCTCTGGCCAACTGGGAGGAGTGTAGCTGCCTGACAGCCTGTGGCCCTTCCTTCAAGGTCAGCCTCCACTCTGGGGCCAAGGCGATGCTCTTACAGAGGCAGCTCCAGCTGGGGACCGAGCAAGTCAGTGGCACAGGGCTGGGCGGTTTCCACCACTTCTGGGTCTTTGCCCCGAGTCCCCTCAGTGCTGGCTGAGGCATGGTCAGGTGGGAGTCATGACCTGGTGGCTGCCCCCGCCCAGTCCCGAGCCCCCTTCCTTTTTCTCCCTGGTGAACCTCGGCAGTCCTAACACCAGCTCCGCCTCTGCTTTTCAGAGGCCCTGATCTTTGGGGAAACTGAGGTCCCTGGAGCAACTGCATTTGCTGCTGATGTTTATTCACGGCCACCACGGGCCAGGCACAGGGATGATTGCATTAGGCACAGACCTGGAGTCCCCCCAACAACCTGACGGGGGCAGAAACCCGGATTCCTTCCAACGCCCCTGCCTCCTGCCCGGCCCCTCCTGGTCCTTCCACGGCTCTGTCCATCCTGGGCTCTGCAGAGACACAGAGCATGTTCGGACACCCTGGGGACCAGGAGGAGGGGGTCCCGGGGAGGAGGGAGCGATGGCCTGCAGGGACGACCGTGGGAGCGTTTGCCTTGTAACCGAATCACAGAGGGCGCGCCAGTAAAACGGCTGTTTTATTGAACAACTGGAGTGTGTCTTTTCTTTTGGCACCTTGCAAACACCTCAGGTGCCACAGGGGCCACGGGGGAGCGGCTGGGGCTGTCAGACAGCGTATGAATGGGGGCTTTCACGCCGCCCCTTCCCCGGGAAATGCTGGGCCGCCCTTTCCCTCTGATCCTCATTTCGGGCTGGCCCAGCTTGCGGCTGAGTCACAGGGTCCCTTTCGAAAGTCTGCGTTCATGGCTGGCTTTACTGGGGGCTGAACTCAGCTGAGGTTTTTAATCTGTTGGGTCTTTCTTTCTCACCAAGCACTCCGTGAACAAGGTCAAAGGAGCTTGAACAACAAAAAAAAAGGAACCATAATGTCCGATCAGAAAAGATGTCCTTAATTTTGCAGTCGAGACATCTGGACTGAGGGAAGCTGGCGAAGGTGTTTGTGACTCCTAAGAAGCACGGGCCAGGCCAGGGCCGGACACACCCCAGGTTCCAACACTCCGCACTGCTCCAGACCAGGGGCGGGTCTAGGCTGTGCAAGGCCTAAAGCGTATACAACTTGGACAGCCTCTTAAAGAAAAGCATTCAAAATTAGGACTGAAAACCAGCATTTATCTGCAATAAGAACAGAAATCACCACAACTTACCAGAGCTTCCGGAGGACCCCAGGGAAGAGGCACATTGGACCCAGCAGGGCTCCATGGGCCACTCCACCCGGCGGAGCTGGTGATGGAAGTGCCACTTCTGGGGTGTTGTCCACTCGCCGTCACCACAGTTGCAGAGAGGAGACTGTCCTTTTCCCCTTGCCCCAGCTGATGGGTGTGAGCCAACTGTGGCCCAGGCCAGGGAGCCTCATTGCTGCACGGCCAGGGTGGCCGTCCCATCTCACATCACAGCTGCACACAGGGAAGCTCGGAGCACGTAGCTGCCTTGGCCCATCCAGGCTGCACCGGCCAAGTCCCCCGCAGCCCCTGGCCCTGCACCCTGGTCTCGTGCCTGGGTTGCACATCTTGGGCACAGCTGTCACTGAGAACAACCACCTGGGTGATTTTCCATGAAGCTGGTGGAGGGACTCTGTATGACTTTGACAGCAACAGCAGAGTCTTCTTTAAAAACACAACACAACACAATAGAACAAAAAAACCTCTGGAAAATTTGAAATGTTTACAAAAACAGAGTAATAAGATAAACTCCCATATGCCAATCACTCGGCTTAAATAATAATTATCCTGTTTTTCTATACCTTGCATCCTCCCTGCCCCACTCTAGAGTATTTTGGAGCAAACTCAAGCTCATAAATTTTTTAGGTTATGCTGGTTAAAAAAAAAAGATTATTTAAAATTCACTATATCCTAAAAACTTACACAATAATTTTATACTATCATTGGATATCCAGTTAGAGTTCCAATTTCCCTGGCAACCTCTCACACCTTTAACAGCCTATCGCTCAGTTCGGGAGCGGAGTACAATAAATAAGATGCCCGCACTGCAACGGGCGGCTTCATCTCAAGCACCTGTAATGTTTGGCCGGTCTCTGTCTCCCTCTCTCTCCTGTCCTTTCTCCTCCCCGCCCTCCGCTCCTTCCCTCCTTCCCTCTCCATAGCGGTTCACTGCTGAGGGACAGGGCCCACTGTCCCACTGTCCTGTGGAGTCCCCAGAGCTGTTCTTGGTGACTGCATGGCTGTTCCCTGCTGTGTTCTTCTTGTCCGCGCTGGCTGCGACTCGGTCACTGGACCCATGTCGGGCTCCCCCCGCACCACTGCTGCGGTTTGCTGCGGTCTGATCCTCCGCGGCGGGGCCGCGTTGTGCACTGCAGGGCCGTTGGCAGCATCCCTGGCCTCTCCGCATTAGATGCTAGCGGCACCTCCAGCTGAGTCACCCCCAAATGTCTCCAGACGTTGCCAAATGTTCCCTGGGGGGCAGAGTCATGGCGTTCTCCTCCCTCCACGTGAACACGCAGGAGGCGCGTGAGGAAGGCAAAGCCACTTCACGGGTAGCCCTGTGCCCCCGTCTGGGGCTACTGCTGTCCCCACTTGGGACCAGCCTCCCGCGGGGAGCTGATCCCGGCAAGTGTTCACCGCTTCAGGAGACAATGAAGACATAGATTCAACTGCAGCATCGCTCTTCTCGAAAATCTTTAAAGGTCTCCAATAAACATGAATGGGCTTCTGGACAAATGTTTGTCTCTCACCTCTTTCTCCCTGACGATGGCATCACTTTGCTGGACACAAAGGAACCGTGATCACTGTGTCAGGCACTGCCTGGGCTGGAGGGGCACGTGGGTTCTGGGCCCAGCTCACAGGCGCCGTCCCACCTTCTGGGTCTACAGCGGTCCTTTGTGACCCTGACAGGAGACGGGAGGTCGCCTGGTCACCACTCCCTGGCCTGATCATATTTTGATCTGTGAAGCATAAATTATGACAGATTACAGGTGGTTGAGCCACTGGCTGTTTCCCAGGTCGTTGTTCTAGAAAAGATGAGTTTCTTAATGAATTCTTTTAGGGAGAAAGTGCATTAAAAGGCCAAAACTGTTTTAATAAAGTTTTTTTTTCCTCTGTATTAGATGTCACATTTTTTATTTTTTTCCTCTGTTTTGTATTATTACAATTTAAAATGAGGAAAGCGATGTAGCCATTTCAGGTTAATTTGTTGTTATATCTGCCAGCTTATTTCACCGCATTATTAAAACATTTAGCACCATGTGTCATTAGTATTCCAAGATGTAATTAGCATATTTAATCAAAAACAATTAAGAACAAACACTGCTTCCCTTTTTAGGTAATAAAATATTTACCACTGTAAAAACAAATGGAAAACAAACCATACTTTGAGGTGTTGATTTCTGAAAAGGAAGGAAGGAATAGAGGGAAGGGGGGAGAGAGAGAGAGAAGAAAGAAAGAAAGGAAGAAAGAGGAAGGAGACAAAGAGAGGCAGAGAAGGGAAGAATCCCGAGGAGACCCACCCACCCTAAGCCCCCTCTGGTAGATTTTTTGCCATTTTTTTCCTCTTGGCAATTTTGATTTCTATAAGCCAAGTGCAAAGAAACAAAATTTTATTACTCCTCCTCAAAACCGTAATAAAGGACAATGTGTGAAACTAAGAAAAGTTCTGTCATTCCCTGCATAGGAATTTGATTTCTCAGCTTAAAAATTTCCTGCTTTAAAAATAAGTTTGAACGCTAAATTATTGAACGAGGCCTTGAGATGTAAGTAGGAAAAAAAAAAAGACATTTGAAAAAATCAGTAGACTCTTCGTGTACCTGAAGGAGGCTATGCGGAGTTACCTGAGTAACTCCTTGCCAGCGAGCGACTCTTTTTTGGGTGTTTGCTGTGGCCTGAGGTTCAGCAGGTGCTGCCCTGCCTCCCGTGGCACTTGTGGCCCCTGTGTCTACAGAGCACAGCGCCCTCCCGATCCGACACCTGCAGACTCCGGACCTGTGTCCACAGTGACGCCGAATCTCTCCCTCATCGAGACCGTCACACCCTGAGTTCTCTGCTTTCTCCTCGCTTATGGCCACCCTTCTTCACGTCCTTAATTCCTTCTCTGCGCAGCACAGACTACGCTCCACTTTCAGAATCGTGTCTCTGCAGAGACCCCACTGCCCTGTCCCACTTTCTTGGCAAATCTCCAAACCTCGGTCAAACCAGCTCCCACCTTCTCCGTGCTTATACCTGGGCAGCTGAGGGCTCGTGGAGGAAACGGCACCAACCTGTAGTTTGTGTCACCGTGAAGTCGAGGTCACCGGCTTTGGCATTAACTGTGCGGTAAGACCTTTTGTGTTTGCCCAGTCAGCATTCTCTCTACATTAGTGATCTAGAAAACCAACTTTCTTCCCAAACTTCCAATTCCACTTCTTCCCCATACTCGTATACTATCTTGACCCGGTTCCCCTGAAAGCAGAGCCTGAGATGAAAGCTGATGTTCAAATAAGTCTTTTGGGAATTTGGTCCTAGGAACTGGGATTGTGGAATAGGAAGAAGGACATAGGAAGGGACGGAGTCGGTACAGAGATGGGTCGTCAAGTAAAACTGTTGTAAACCTAAATAAGCACTTGCTATGAAACAACAACCAAAAATATCGACTAGATGTGAATAGCCAGTTTTCCTAACACCATTTATTGAAGAGACTATTGTTTCCCCATTGTGTGTTCTTAGCTCTTTTGTCAAAAAAATCACTGGGTCATAAATGTGTGGGTTTATTTCTGGGCTTTTATGTGAGTCCATTTTGTGTTGCTGTAAAAGAAATACCCGAGTCTGGGTAAATTATGAAGAAAAGAGGTTTGTTTGGCTCACAGTTCTGCAGACTGTACAAGCATGGTGCCAGTGTCTGCTTCCGGTGAGGTCTTCAGGCTTCCAGTCTGGGTGAAAAGCGAACAGGGAGCAGGCGTGTCCCGTGGTGAGAGCAGGAGCAAGAGAGGGAGGAGGAGGTGCCCGCTCCTTTAAACAACCAGCTCTAGCATGAACTAGTGAAGTGAGAACTCGCTCATTATTGTGGGAGGGCACCAAGCCATTCATGAGGGCTCCATCCCCGTGATCCAAACACCTCCGCCTGGGCCCTGCCTCCAACACTGGGGATGGAAATTCAGCATGTGATTTGGAGGGACCAGTATCCAAAAGATTTTGGCTTCCTATAGTGTTCCATTGGTTGATATGTCTGTTTTTATGCCAGTACCATGCTGTTTTGCTTTTGTAGCTTTGTAGTTGATTTTGAAATCAGGCACTGTGCCTTTGGCTTTGTTCTTTCTGCTCAACATTGCTTTGGCTATTTGGGGTCTTTTCTGCTTCCATCCCAATTTTAGGGTTATTATTTCTATTTTTGCAGAAAATGTCTTTGGAATTTTGGTAGGGATTGCATTGAATCTGTAGATCACTTTGGGACATTTTAGTAATATTAATTCTTCTTATCCATGAACATAGGATATATTTCTATTTTTTTGTGTGTCCTTTTTAATATCTTTCATCAATATTTTGCAGTTTTCAGTGTATAGATATTTCACCTCCTCTGTTAAATTTATTCTTAAGTATTTTTTTGATGTTATTATAAATGGGATTTTTTAAAATTTCTTTTTCAGATAGTTTTGTTGTTGGGGCATAAAAACATGACTGATTTTTGTATATTGTTTGAGTATTCTGCAACTTTACTAAGTTTGTTTATCAGTTCTACCAGTTTTTTTTTTTTTGTATAGTCTCTAGGGTTATCCATATATAAGAGCATGTTATAACCAAACAAAGGCAATTTCATTTCTTCCTTTTCTGTTTGGATGTCTTTTATTTATTTATTTATTTTCTTGCCTAATTACTCTGGCTAGGACTTCCAGTACTATATTGAATAGAAAAGGTTAGAGTGGACATCCTTCATCTTGTTTGTGATCTTAGAGGAAAACCTTTCAATTTCTCACCATTGAGTATAATGTTAGCTGTGGGTTTGTAATATATAGCATTTATTGTGTTGAGGTACGTTCTTTCCATTCCAGCCCAGACCAGACCAATGCACATATTGGTACATGGCAGATGTGGCCCAACAGAGCAGTGGAGAATCCACATATTTTCTACGAATGGAGCTGAGACCCTTGCATATCCATATTCCAGAAATAAAGGGGTACTTCTACTTTTCCACTGCACAGAAATCAATTCTAGGTGTGAATTGTGAAAGGAAAACTATAAATCTTTTAGATGGAAATAAAATGATGATAATATAAAAAATAGATGATAATAGAGGAAGATATCCACAGAATCTCAGGATAGAGAAAGTTTCTTAAAACAGACACAAAAAACACTCACCATAAATGCATTTGGTAAATTTTTCAAAAGTGAGAGTAAAAATTGCTGCTCATTGGAAAGAGCCATAAAGAAAATAAAGAGACAAAACAGAGAATGGAGATGATATATGTAACAAGTATGACCAACAAGTTCTAGTATCTGTAGCATGTAAAGAACTCCTGCTAATCAGTAAGGAAGAAACAGAAAATCTAATAGAAATGTGAGCTAAAGACTTGAATAAATATTTTACAAAGGAAGAAATTCAAGTGGCCAGTAAAATATGCAAATATGCTCAACTGTATTAGTAGCTGTGGAAAGGCAAATTAAAATCATAATGAGATTCCTGTTCACATACATCAGGCTGACAAAAGTCAAGAAGCCTGCAATACCAGGCTATGTCAGGCGATGAAATGTGCCACACGCTGTTGGTGGGAGTGTAAACTGGTAGAACCACTTTGAAAAACACTTTCCATATCATCTAATATAGTTGAAGATGTGCATTTGCTGACATGCACCCATGTGCTCCAGGCCTGGAAACATTTGCAAGACTGTTTATGGCAACCTTATCAGTAATTGGCAAACACCGAATGTAATCCAAATGTTCATTGGTAGTAAAATGGGTAGATAAACTGTGATATATGCAGATGATGAAATACTACAACCTCAATGAAAATGTAAAAGTGACAGCTATACACAATAACTCAGATAAATTTTTCAAACAATGTTGAACAGAAGAAATCAGGCACAGAGAATATATAAAGCACAGTTCCATTTACTGAGGTTCAAACACACTAAATCTCCACCGCACAAGCTATATGGATGTACTGGTAGGTTATAAAGCCATAAAGCCATAAGGGAAAGCAAGGAAATAATTAGCACAAAAATAAGGATGGTGGTTACCTTTCGAGGAGAGAGAGTGTGGTCGAGAAAAAATAATTCATAGCTTCTGGGGAGCAGGAAATATTCTATTCTGAAAACTTACTAATAGTTACATTGTTTTTAAATTAATTCTGCCTTTATATTTTATGTACTTTTGGTATTTATGATATGTATCACAATAAAAAACAACGTGATTACTATGGAAATTTTATGCCAATATGTTGGGAAATTTAACAATAACAGATACTTTTGTAGAAACATAAAAATTCTCAAAATAGACATAGGAGAAATAGAAACTCAGAATGGATCTATAATCATTCCATTATTTAAATAAGATGTTAAAGATTTGCCCCCAAAACACATGATTAGGCTCAGGTGTTTTGGCAGGTGAATTTGAATTTTACCAAAAATTTCAAGGAAAACCTCATTTATGCCTTATACAAACTGTCTCAGCTACCAAATAGGAGAGGGTTGCTCACAACTCCTTTCATGAAGTTCACATTTAACCGATACCAAGAGTAGAACGCAAATCAGACACTGCAGGAAAAGTTTAGATTTTGCTATCTTATAAACACATATTTAAAAATCCTAAAGAAAACATTGATCAAAGAAAAATAAAAGAATATCAAGAACTGTTTTATACTAGCTCATTATGACTTAGTAAGGTTTTAATCCTATAGGTGTAAATATGATTTAATGCTATTCTGTTAAGGTAGTTTGCCAAATTAACAGACTAGAGGAAAAAAACTCTATGATCAATTTCCTGAACTCAGAAAAAAAAAAACAACCTAATAAAACCCACATACATTTTTATTAACACTCTCAGCAAACCACAAAAAGAAGATACATTTCTTAAGCTAACTACCAAAAAATTTTATAGCAGCCATTGCACGTAAGGTAAGACACATTGGAAACAGATCATTTTAGAGTAGGAAATCAGAGGCAGTATACGAAGGCCCCTTCATACTGAAGACCGAGCCAGTGAAATGAGGTGGGGCAGGGAGGGTGGAGAGAGAATGAGAACGGAGGAGGAGGAGGAGGGGAGGGAGAGAAAATTGGGGGAATTAAAAAGAAAGAAAAAACAAATTCCTCATTAATCAGAGTGGATGTGATTGTCAGCATAGAAATTAAAGAGAATCTACAGAGACATTATTAGAGCTAATAATAGAAGGTTCCAGAAGTTTACAAGAATCAAAATTTGATTCCCCAAATGAGCATTCCCATATTGCTACAAGTAATTATAAATAAGATAAAATTAATTTCTTTCATGATGACAACAAAATCTGTAAATCATCTAAACTCAAATCTAAGATATGTAAGACATTTATGGAGAAAAAAATTTCTTTTTTTTTGAGACAGGGTCTCACTCTGTTACCCAGGCTGGAGTGCAGGCTGGAGTGAGGTCACTACAACCTCAAACTCCTGGGCTCAAGGGATCCTCCTGCCTCAGCTTCCCGAATAGCTGGAACTATAGGTGCGTTCCACCATGCCTGCTAATTTTTTCTATTTTTTGTAAAGATGGGGTCTTGCTTTGTTGCCTAGGCTGGTCTCAAACTCCTGGACTCAAGCAATCCTCCCATCCCAGCCTCCCAAAGTTTCAGGATTACAGGCCTGAACTACTGTGCCCAGCCAAGAAAACTTCAAACTGTACTATAGGATTTAGGCCTAAATAAATGGGCTGATAGAAAGTTCATAGAAGAAAGACTAAATACCAGAAAGATGACAATTACCTCTAGTTAATAAAAAAAACTTCAATTTCAGTATAAATCTCAAGAATGGTTTTTCCTGGAAACTTTCACACCATAAGAATTTTTGATTAGTTTGTCAAGGACCAGGGAACAAGATAATTTTCAAAAAGTATTAGGTGGGGATATTAGATGCCAGAACCAGGGGCTTGTTATTTGTGCAGAGATAGAAAAATAGAATAATGGAACAAAATCAAAAGTCTACAAGAGTAACCATGTACTAGATTAATATTTAATATATAGTACACGGTAGCGGTGGCATTAAGATTGAGAGAAAAGATGGATTTCAAGGAAATGGTACTGGAACTAATGGCTATTCTCATAGAAAAAATAAAGTTTGATTCCTGCGTTGTATCTTACGTGCACCTAAACTCCCGATGAATTCAAGACCTGCATGTGAAGTACAAACCCAATGCCGTGTGAAGAATTCCTTGTATTTTCTTCCAAAAGTATTCAGCAAAATACGAACTCCCCTAGCCATAAATGTGTCTACATATAAGGTGAAAAGATACTTCACAGACTAGAATGTATCTGCAACTTCATAACTGATCAGTGTTGAATGTTAAATACCAATAAAGAAGCTGGCAAAACGCACAAGAGAGTGGCTAACACCTCAGGAGAAAACCAGGCAAAGTTTGCGAATAGACCACGTGCAGAAGAGGAGCCCTGCCCAGCTACTCGAGTCGAGATCTGATAGTTGTTCCTGCTTCCTCTGCCTGCTGCACACGCCACATCGAGTCCTTTTGTTCAACCTCAAAAACAGCCCAAACAGACCCAGTTCTCACGATGCGACTTCCAGCCCCCCTGCGACCCCCGAGACTCTGGACAGTCTTGCCCGGCCTCCCTTTTCCGTCTCTCCCCAGAGTGCTGTAAACATCTATCTGTGGCGTGCTTCGCTTCCTGGATTAAACCCTCCAACTTTTCCAGTCACCCTTGCGGTGGGAAAAACAGGGTTTCTCACCGTAAGATTCTGCAGGGCCTGGCCTCCCGCTTCCTGTCCCCAGCCGCTTCCCACCACTCTCCTAGGGCACGTAGAGCTCCTCCCGGCCCCGCTGAGACGCGTGTCCAGAGACGTCCGCCTCCCGGACTTTTACCGAGAGGCCTTGCCGTGGCCCTGACAGCCCAGCAGTGCCCGCGCCGTCGCCTCTAGCTCCTTACCTGGCATGATTTCTCTGGGCATGCTTAACACTGCCTTAGATACCGAGTTAGATAATAATAGAGAAAGAACGAATGGCGAATTCTGTCTCCTGTAGGTGTGAGCTGGGTGGGGGGACAGATTAATAGGCTCCCAGTGTCCCCCACTCCCTCCTGCACTCCCAGGACTAAGGGCGTGGCCGGGCATTCAGACAGTGGACGTAGGTGTCGTGGAGTGAGAGGGAATCTCTCCACCTCACGTAATCAAGGAAACGTAAGTCGATGAAACAGAGATGTGGCCTCACCTGAGATGGGCAACAATGGAACGTCGGTGATGGTGTTTGTGCTGATGCAGAGGTGAGGAGACCGGGGCTAGGTGGCTGCCACACATCCCAGCTGGGTTTATGTTTTTTGTTTGTTGTCCAGATCATTTGTTTCTATTTTTTAGTAGAGACGGGTCTCGCTCTTCTTCAGGCTAGTCTCGAACTCCTGACCTTGAGCAATCCACCCGTCTCAGCCTCCCAGAGTGCAGGATTGCAGGCATGAGCCACCGCGCCTGGCCTTATGCTTCTTGTTAGGTGTAATTATCCACAGAGATCATTCTCTGCCCAGAGAGCCCTGGTGGGACAGTGAATTAGGTGGCACCCTCTGTATAAGACTTGGTGCAAATGGGAAGTGGTGCGTGCGTTTCTGTAGAGCAGTTGGCAATATCTAGCTACGTTGAAGAAGAGTTTACTCTTCAATTCAACGATTGTGCTCCTAGGTGTATATCCCAGAGAACTCTGTAAGAATGTTAACTGGATCATCGTTCCCCTGTACTAAAAGTTGAAACCAATTTCAATGGCCTCAATAGAGAAATGGATAAATTAATTATTATGTCATTATATAATAGAATAATATATGCTAAAATGAACTAAATATACATGTATAAATCTTGAAATCGTAATGCCAAGTGAAAAACCGAGTTGTAAAAGACTCTTCAGTGTTTTTTGCCATTTATACATACTTCAAAACCAGAATATATTTATTGTTTATGGATATACACTCACACATATATACCTGGCAAAGGTGGATGGGCACCCAGAGTTTTCAAGGGTGGGGTGATAATTACCCTTGGGATGAGGAAGGGGAGCAGTGATGATGATGGTGGCTTTAATTGTATCTGGAAAAGTTTATTTTATGAAAAATTAAATATCAGTAGAGAAGTTTGAAAAATTCAAAAGAAAATGGCTGAAGCTTCATAAGAAAACTGGGCAAAAGTTATGAATAGGCAATTTGCAGAAAAATTAAGACTGGAAGTAAATATGGCAAAAAGCGTGCATTTCTCAATATCTGCGTGACACTTTAATGGACGTCTGATATTATTCTCAGTACTATGCTATATATTTGAAATACTTCATAATCAAAATTGCAAAAAGTAAGGGTAAATATTAATAATTTAAAAAACAAAAAAGGACTGATAAGTCAAAGAGCTGGTGTGATAAATATTTAGAAAAAGGACTCATAAAATAGACAAAATCTTAAGTAGTTTAATAAAGAAAAGGGAGAAAATATAAACAAATAGGCACTGTGACAACTTTAATAAATTGTAAAAAGCTGTCACATAGAAATCCATGCCAAAGAATTTGAAAATCTCCGTGACATAAATGTATTTTTAGAAAAGTATGAAGGAAAAATAATTAAACATCCCCATGATGATGGAAGAAATTGGGGGAAAACAATCTCAATCCTAATTATCCTAATTATTCTATTGACAGGTGCTTGAGAAGTCGGTCGGCTGTGCTGCCTCCCTCACGTGCTTACACCTGCTTGCAGCCTGCTGCGAGGTTTAAATGAGAAAATCCACGTGAAATTACTTGGGCTACTGCTCAGCTCTGAGTGGTGTCCCAATAACGGGTCAGGGGACAGGTGAGCTCCATTCTCAGGCTCACGTTCAGCCTGTACAGCGGTTGTTAAAATCCTTCCGCCAGTTGGTGGAAACCCCAGCTTGACCCCCAGCCTGCCCACTGCATGGAGCCGTGGTCTCCACCCGGGAAGCCTCGTGGACACTCCCCACAGTCCAGCAGCCAACGCCCCGGCCCTGGCTCCTCAGCCAGCCCCTGGGCCTGGCCAGCCTGTGCCTGCCCCGCACCAGATGTTAAATTCCATGGACATCACTCCTGCCCACCCTACATAAAGTATTTCAGGTCCTGAAAGAATTAGGCAACTTCTGAACTCGTTTTATAAAAGTAAACTATAATGTTCAAATCCAGAAAGATACCCACATACACACAGAACTATCGGTCACTTTTACCTTTGACCATAGGTACAAAAATCATTAACAAAGTCAAATTATTATACTAATATAATAGCCACAATGTACATATAGAGCACTAATTCTTTCTAATACTATACTAATGGAATAATACTGATATACTAATAGAATTTACTCCTATTACAGAATTTATGAACATAACTTATCACATTGACGGATCAAAGGGGAACAAAAATCAGACTTTTCTAAAGTTGATGTTTGAACTATATCAGAAAAAAATTCAGCATGTAATCTCAGCGTCTCCTCAGCATAGCAGGATTGAAAATGTGGTTCCTCAATACTGAAAACCAACAGTTGGTCAAGGACACAATGTGAAAGATTTGAGGCATTTCTGCTAATATTAGGGACAGGATAAGGATGTCTATTTTCTCCACTTAAATGCAACACCTTCAGAAAATTCTAGCCATGGCCGTAGATCAAGATAAAACAGTGGACCCGGAGGTACAACCCCGAGAAGAGGACACGCCCTGACTGTTACGGGTGCACAGGGCTGCTTACTGACAGTCCCCCCACAAAAGAAAGAGAATCTGCTGAAAAAAATTAGAACTAATAAGGGTGCTCAATGCAGTGATCAAGTATAAAATAAGCATTTAAAATCAATGGCTTCGGGTTATAAGACCAGGCGATAAGATTTTCTTCTTTGTGTGTACCTATGTTTTTTTAACAAAGAGCGTGTGTATGAAGTGAAAATAAAAACTTAAAATGCACTTTCTTCTGCATCTGCCATGATCAGTAGAAAACATAGAAAAATAATATATCAATATTTGCAATCACAAAGCATACAGTGCTGTGGAACAGAGTTACCAGAAAGGTGCAGGGCCTCCATGTGAAAAGCTCAAAGTGATCACGTAAATGGCGGCGTGGACAGGTGGAGAGCTGTGACCAAAACCCCGCACGGGGAGACTCGTGATTGCAAAGATGTCAATTTTGCCAGGACGAATTTTTTTTCTAAGTCCAAAATCTTTTTTAAGAGCTTCGATGAGGTATAATTTAAATACGATATGCTGCATATTTAAATGTTTCCAACATCTACGCCACAGTAGAGATAACGCACCAATGCAGCACCCAAAGTTCCCCAGTGCCCCTTTGAAAATCCCTCTCTTCTCCCCGGCCACGCCGCCCCCAACCCCAAACACTGATCTGCTTTCTGTCCATGCACATGAGTGTCCATCTCCTAGGTGTTACAGAAATGGAATCATATGATATGTACTCTTTTTTCCTGACTTTTTTCATTCAGAATAATTATTTTGAGATTTAGCCATGTTGTAGTATATATCAATATTGTATTCCATTTTATTATTGAGTAATATTGTCTTCCAGAAAAGTTATTTTTGGGGAGTGGGGAGTAAAGAAGTTATTTAAACTGACTCTAAAATCCACCTTGTAGAATAGACATGCAAGAGTCATAGAGACAACTTCGAAAGTGAGGAATCATTTATGGAACATATTCAAACATGTTATTAAGACACAGCTGTCTGAGGTGAGAAACAACAGGTACATCAATGGATCAGATAGACATGCTGGAGGCAGAGAGAGACAAAAAAGTTAAAAAGGGCAAATAAATTTTAAATTAATTTATTTGATAAATGCTATTATGAAAACTAGTTAACTGAGGTTAACATATGTAGAAAATATCATCAACAGTGAAGCTATTAATATAAAAGCATCATACAGGAAATAGTTTCGTACTCTTAACACATCTGAGGACTTCCTAAATATTCAGCCAATGGCAGAAAGCAAAAGAATAAAGTAATAAAAAATGTAACTACATCAAAATTAAAAACCAAAAACTCTTTGACCATATGGAAAGGCCAAAGGAAGATGACCAAGAAGGGCTGACATAATTAATATATCAAAATATTTTAAAAATTTGTTTCAAAATCCAAAAGATTGCCAATAGAAAAATGAGCGCCCTGTACAGAAGGGAAATTCCTGGGAGAAACACAAATGTGCACGAGAAGACGAAACGATGCTCAGATTCACTGTTGATCAAGCGAATCTGCGTGCAATTGGGAGAGCAGTGGGAGCTGCTCAGGCCGTTCAGCAGGAGGGAGCTCGGTGACTGCAGGGCAGCGTGTGGGATCCAGTCTCCACGTGTGCGGCTGCAGCCGAGAGGGGTGCATTTGGAACATACTTTGTTGGAACGACTTTGTTCATGGCGGGTTGTGGGGTGAGGAGGGGCTGTCCCTGGGGTCACTGCCTCTGTCCTCTCACTCTTTGTCCAGCCAGGGCCAGAGACCTTGCCCTGCCTCTGCTGCCGAGTGGACTCCCATGGTCACCTGCAGGGCGAGGATGCGAATCTGACCTGCCAGCGCCCCTGGCAAGGGCTTCTGCTGGAGGAAACGCTCTTAGAACATTCAGTCTAAAGTGGGGAAGTCTGTAGGATGTGACAATTCTTATGTCACGTTCAGAGTTTGGGAATATTAACATTAACCAGGTACCAGGCACTGCTCAATACCATGAAAATATTAAAAATATGTGCATAGCGAAAGCCTCTGCTCCAGACTAGAGAAGCACACGGGAGAGTCTGCAAGCAGACTTCACAGCGCCTGGGAAGGGTCCGTGGAGGGCACAGTGTGCTGAGGCTTCGGTGGCACTTGTTGAGAAGTTGCTCCCTGGTGGCCTCCGTGCTGAGAACCCCCCACCAGATGTTCTCAGTTAGTCTCTGCATCAACCTTCGTGCCGTGCTGCTGATGAGACAGGGCCTCGGGGCGGTTATGTGTCTCTTCCTAAGTGACATGTCCAAGGTCACAGCCAGGGAGTTTCAGAGCTGGGGTCACACCCAGGCTGACACCGGAGCCTGCCCTCTTTAACCACAGCTGCACCTTCATCTCTCCTTGAGCAAAGGCCCCGAGTCCTCAGGATGGCCCAGAGGTCGGGTGTCCACACAGAGAGAATGGCAGCTACAAAGGACTGAGTTGAGAACATTTGGAGACTTTTCAAGTGCAGTACAGCCGGTCCCCTGATGCGTGGGGAGATGGTAGCAGGTGAGACGGGGCAGGGGCCAGTGAGGTCAGCCTCGTGGGCGACACTGCAAGGTTTGGGCTTTCCTGCAGAGAGACCTGGAAGTGCCGATAAGGGAAACAGGGAGTGGCAGGCCGGTGAGCAGTTTCGGAACATCGCTGGGGTAACCGCGGTATGAAGGGCTGAACTCAGGCTGGAGGAGAGAGAGGTGCTTGTGGGGTCGGGGCCACAGAGCCAGCCAGGGAGCACCAAAGGGGACCCCTGCCAGCCGTGGGCTCAGGGGCCCTGCACGCCCGGCTGCAGCCCTATCCCAGACTGATGTCCTGGACTGGAAACCTGGAAACCCAGAGAGGAGAAACAAAAGGCGTCGTGCATACGGCTTTCACCCGTGAGCTGCGCAGGGCGAGAGGACAGGTGCAGGGGAGGGAACTTCCAGAATGCAGCAAACATTTGTTCAATCCTCAATGGGGGGAAAAGTCAAATCAAATGAGCATATAATATCGACAAATGTCTCTTGGGCAAAAGTCACACCTAAGCCCATATGTTTTAACAAATTAAGAGGTAGATAATTTCTAATGGTTGTGTGAAGCCACATCTGAGCACTTCTGCCAAAGAGAAATCTTTGTCCCTCAACTGCCGATCTCCATGGGAATGTTTTCCTTTCCATTTTCTCTCGCAAAGAGCTCCCTGATATGATTTTTCAAGGCCAGCACTGGATGCTTTGGAAGGATGAGACGGCATCGGCGTGCTTCTCTGCCGGCTTTAAATCCACCAAGACCTCCCAGGGCTGGTAAGACAGCTTTCTCGGGAGGAAACATGCACGAGGAAAAAGAGATGTGCAAAGGTTATGTCCTGAATTTGAAGGGCCGGTTCGTATTCTTGCCAAGAAAACATTAATTTATGTAAAGAAGCCTGGCTCGGCCCCAAATGGTTAAATTTCCCGTGGTAGCATTTCCTGTTCGTTAGTTGCGAGTCTATCTCCGCGTACAGAGGCCATCAAATCTGGCCACCAGAGACCTCCTCTTCTACTTACATAAGGGTCCAGGGATTGCTCCTGTTCTTACGGAAAATATCTCGGAAATCCCCGAGCTGAGCAGTTTGATCTCCTCCGCGGTGCGAGGGAGGCTGAGAAGGGCTGGAGAGGGGAGAGAACACTTTCCTCGCATAATTTCATTTGTCAGGAGAATCTTGCGGCTGACATTGGAAGAGTGATTTAATTGATTTTAATCATACACCTGAGAGCAGGAAATTGAGCCCTCTGTCCTGAAAAATAATTCTAGGCTTCCACCTGAATATCTAATTTGCAGCTAATAGTTTTTTCTTGAAGTTTTGTTGTGAAGTTTGGAAAACACAGATCAAGGGTGGATGTCAGATGATGAACTGCCGCCCGTGAGGCTGAGCGCACCCGGGTGCCCTGCCACCGACTGGTCCTCGGGGTTCCGTGGAGTTAGGACACGTGTCTGCTGTCGTGGGCGCATCCTGCAGCACCTGCTGCTCCGAGAGCCCTTTGTCCTGCAGGTGAGCTCAGGTGCTGGCACTGGGAAGGGCCAGCCCTGCCACGGACTCTGTTCTCTCCTAGAATCACAATCTGAGGACCCCAAGGCTCTGGGGCACCGTGAGTTGCCGTGGCCTTCACTGAAATCTGTGAGGGGACAGGCTTCACTGAGTTTTCTCCTAGTGAAGGCTTTCGTCTGAGAAGGAGAAACATGAAAAATAAGTGAGTGTTGATTTTATCTTCCTAAATTTAATCCACCATAAGAAAATGTTATTGCACAAAAAGTGCTTCTGGGTTGAAATGAGTTTACCCACATCAGGGAAGTCAGGTTCCTTCTGCAAGACAAAGAGCCAGAGCTTTTCATATCTGCTTCCCAGGAAAACCTCTGTGCCCTTCCTGTACTGTTATTAGCTGTTATTCAGATGGGACGACAATCAGCAAAAATTACACGTGCATCCCCCAGATACGTGGACCCCGTATCAGCCTGTACTTCACCAGCAAGCCGAGATGGGCCACACGTGTGAGTCCCACGGGGGACTCACACGTGTGGCCCCGGGACATACCCGTGGCTTGTTAGGTATAGAGACACCTCCCAGCTCAGTTTCCCATAAAACCTAAAGACACACTCTTAACACAGGTATCGGGAGGTGGGCATCACACTGGGGCTTCCCACACTCCACACTGCACGAGTGCATGACGAAGACCGTTCTGCCCACACATTCCTCCCCTGCTGGCCAGTGTGCTCCTACCTAACATTTTAAAAAGTGCTGACGGTGTTGCATGCCTCTTGTTCAGCAACATGGCTTTATTTGTAGGATCAGCGGCTAGAGAAATAGCACAGAGGTCATGCTGTTTATGCACATCCAGAAGCTGAGACATAATTTGTAATACATAATTTGTGAAATTATTTGAGTGTTGTACTTTACCAAGAATGTGCTCTTCAGACTTAAAGAAGAAATTAAAACCAATCTCCACGGAGCAGCGGGCAAGCCCCGTGGTTTGTTTCACATCTGAAGAACAGTGTCCGAAGCCCTCGCTGAACCCTTCCTGCCCAGTTGGACGGGAAGGACAGCCACCGGGTCGGACAGCCACCGGGTCGTGGCGTTGTGCTAATTTGCCCTGTGATCTTAAACAAGTCATTTTCTTCGTGCCTTATTTTTCTTATTTTTAAGACGGGTTTTGCACGTGCTTTACCTATTGCCTTGGGATGTGTCATACACGAACTACATAACAGACACAAACTGAGAGTCTTTTGAAAACAAGGGAAATTAGATGCTTAGCTTTCTTAAGAGGACTTGGACATGACGGTGCATTTGTGCTTTTAGTATCCACAGTCTAAGGGTGGATATATCAATATCCTCTGTTTACCAAGCACTCTGGATGACACTTACAAATGAATAAGGTACCAAATCATTGGTGTTGTAGAGCTGGACGAGGATGTGGCGGTAGGATACCCAGTTTTTAATTTCAACTTGGATGTCTACGTACTTTGTGGCATAAAGAACTATTTCAGCCCCTCCCCTGACCCTTAGTGTTCCCATCTGTCAAATGGGAGAAGCACTATCATTTTGCCTCCAGCAGACTGGGAGGGAGTCAGTGACACAGCCTCTCAGCGCACCGGCCTCACGCGGGCTGTCAGGACTGTCAGATCAGACACCCTGATGTCTCCCCAGACAGTCCGGCACTCACCAGGGAGCCCCTGCCCGGAACCCCAGGGCTAGATGCTTAGCACTTCCCCCACGTGGCGCAGTGCAGCCAGCACTATGGATGAGTGTGGGACTTCATATGACCAGGACTGTGATGCCCACTCGT
The DNA here is from genome assembly GCA_963575035.1 of Avahi laniger. NCBI lineage: Eukaryota > Metazoa > Chordata > Mammalia > Primates > Indriidae > Avahi > Avahi laniger. The sequence continues at coordinate 24,746 of CAUYSK010065881.1, forward strand.
GGCTGGTATGGCGTACTTGACCCCAGCGCCCGCTGGCTGTCACTGTGGGCAATGAAGGTGCCAATGCAAGCTCAGATCTTTCAGAGCAAACCTGGTGGTTCATGTAGGATGGGTTCAGCTTACTGCAGGAGAAATAGCCTGAGAAACTGTGAGTGATGCTACCTGGAAATTGACAACAAGATTGGTCTTAAACATAGGAAAAAAATCAGCTGGTGGCTGAGCAGATCACTCCAGAGGACAGGAAGTTAGAACTTGGCCTGTGAGCTGTCTCTCTGGGGCAATCTGCCGTCTCAGGGCTGACACTGGCAAAGCGTCGAGGCGCTTAAAAGTGCCACCCTTTGGAACATTCTCAGTTTTACAGGAGTACGAGCAACAGAATCCCTCACATCTGGACAAGCTTTAGAGTTTGCAAAGGATGTTCATAAACATCACCACCTTTAACTTTCACAAGAATCTTCAAACTCAATATTTAATATGCTAACATGGGCATATTGGGTCTTGGTAAATTTAAATTCAGAGTAGAACTGGGTGAATTAAAAATGTGAGAGAGGTCATTAATCTGCTTATTAAATGCAGCTATATATTCTGCAATATGTACTTTCCAGTTAATTTTAATCTTTTGACATCACTTTCCAGAGTGCGCACGCAGGCTCTCACGCACGCGCGCACACACACACATCCAATTAAGTTTCACAGAACGCTCCTCGCCTCTGGTATGAGTAAAGTTCTCTAATATTTTCTGTTACTCAGTTAGTTTCACGTTTTACAAAGAGCACCGTTGAAGCTCTCTAAGTTGACTTCAGGACAACACAAGTAAGTCCTAACCAGCAGTACAAGACTTTAAGTCTCTATGACTTTTTCAAAACTCTCCCCCAAATATTAATATATTTGCTCTTGAAATCATACTAGCGGTAAAAGCACAAGTTGCAAATGGCCAGTGACCTCCACTTGCAGCTCCTGAAACACGTGAAAGATGGCTTTGTGGACGGGATGGTGGCCTCAGCCTGTGGCTGGCAGGGCAGCAGTGCGTGCCCGCTGCAGACAAACATCGCCAGCCTTTGAAACACCACCGAAGCATTATCATAATGGTATTCGCGTTGTGACACGTCACACTTTCATATTTAAAGATTTTAAAACTATGTGCTTCTTTACTGAATGCCCAGCTTCTTCGGAAGAAGAGCATACTTAAAGGCAAGCCATTCCTTTTCCCCCCAGTGTTTTATTTTGAAGACTTTCACAAGTATAGAGAATACAAAGAACAGAGAACAATAAATACCCACAGGCCCCCACTTAGATTCAACAAATTCGAAGAGTTTGCTACTTTTAATTTATACATATGTACTAACCCATTTGAAGGTAACTTGCATACATCGTGGTCATTTAGTCTTAAATGCTTCGGCACGCGTGCCCTAGGATGCAGAATTCTCCTAACAGTCATGGTTCCGTTACCTCAGCTGTGGAAATGGAAAATAATTCTGCAGTACAACCTAATTTTCAGTACATGTTCAAATTTCCCAAATTGCCCTCTAAAACATCTTTTTATTTTAAACCGCTGTATTGAGGAATGATGGACACGGAAAAAGCCGTTCATATTTAATGCACGTGGCTCGGAGAGTTTGTGAAAGAGCATGTACCTCCGAAACCCTCACCACCAAGGCCATTAACATATTCATCACCTCCCAAAGTTCCTTTTACCTCCATTATTATTACTGTTATTACATGTGTGTATAAGCGTGCAATACAGTCCTGCTAGCTATAGGCACGATGCTATATGATGTGATCTCCGGAATTTATTTATCTGAAACCCTGGACCCCTTGAACAATAATTCTTTAAAAAAATCCTTCTCCTCTATAAGAACCATCTGTTCTAATAACTCTTTTTTCATCAATGGCCTGTTCTAGTGATTATGTGAACCTTTCTTCATAATTGACAAGTAGCGCAAAGTTTCTGAGGGTCATTGCCACGTGCTGAGCCACGAGGTCTTGGTGCATGAGCTGCCGTCACTGTGTCGCAGGCTCAGTCCCTCAAACAGGGCGTGGACACCCCCCGGGGGACCTCTGGTGCATCCAGCCTTTCCCTCCTCTCCTCTCTTTTCTTTTTCTCCTCTTCCTCCTCCTTTCTCTCTTAATCTCTCTCTTTCTCTCTTCCTCTCTTTTTTTTCTCTCTCTTCCTGTCTCTGCTTCTGTCATATTTATTTATTTTGGTTTTAAGTAATTATAGATTCACAGGTAATTATAAAAAGTCGCACAGTCAGGTCCTGCATACCTTTTCCTCACGTACCCGGCAGGGGAGGCGAACATTACCGCTATTCTCTCAGGGCCCTGGGGGGACCCACAAATCTAATTGACCCAAGATAGGTTAGCAGGAGAAAAGCACACACATTTAACATCAGTTTTATGTTCCTTCGGGCCTGAGGAAATGGCCTGAAGAAGTGGAATAACCTAAATGCTTTGGATGAGATTGGACAAAGAGAGGAGATTGCGAAAAGTAACTTAATCATGTGTATGTGGGCGGGGCTAAGGAAGGTGGGCATTATTTTAACAAGTTCTGTTTGTGCAGAGTTCTCCTGGCTCTCACTCCGCACCAGGGAACGTTTCTTTTCTCCTGGTGTAGGGAGGGCATCTTTCATGTGGGAATTTTTATCTCCTGTTTTCAGGAAGAAAAGGGAAGATTAGATTGCTCTTCTTGCAGCTGCTGTTTTTCAAGTGTCCTTAGCTCAAAACAATCCTCTATCCAAGTGGCATATTTCGGGGTTGCATATTCTGCCACCCTTCACCCCAGTGGTGACGTCTCGCATTATTACAGTGCAATGTTAAAGCCAGGAGACTGATATTGCTGCAGTGCACAGAGGTCTCCCGGAGGTCACCCATTTTGCATGCAATCATGTGCGTGCGTGTGAAGTTCTAAGCAATTGTAGCACAGGTATAGATTCACGTGACCACCAGTATCAGACAGAACAGTTCAGACTCCCTCGTGCTCTGCTTTGGCAGTCAAACCCTCCCCTCCCCAGCAATTTCTAACCCCCGGTTAGCGCTATACTCTACTCCCTTCTCCATCTCTATAATCTTGTTATTCAAGAACTTTGCGCAAGTGGAACCACTCAGTGCGTAATCTTGCGGGCCTGGCTTCCCTCCCTCAGCACAGTTCCCTCGAGATCTATCCAACTGCTGCTGCTATCGATATTCGATTCCTTTTCATTGCTGAGTAGTGTTCCTGTCCACAGACGACACTTCGTTGAAGCGTTCACCCGTTGCGGGACATCTGAAGGTCACTTCGGTTTTGTGCTATTGCAAACACATCTACTGTCAGCATTGTGCACAGGTTTCTGTGTGAATGTGAGTCTTTCCTTTTCTGGGAAAATGGCCAGGAGCCCATGGTAATTGCACGTTTAGATTTTTAAAAACTCCCAAACCATGTTCCCAAGGGTGGCAGCAGTGTGTACTCCCATGGCAGTGTGCGAATGCTCCCTTTGCTGATCACCTCTGCCAGCATTTGGGGTCATCACCATTTCCTACTTGAGCCATTCTGATAGGTATGTGGTGATATCTCATTGTGGCTCTAATTTGATTTTCTCTGGCGGCTAATAACGTTCCTTTTTAACTTTATCAAATAATGTATCTTGCTTACAAATTGAGATAACCTCAGCTCGCCTCTCTTGTCTTTTCTCCCAAGAATTATTATTCCTGTAGGATCCTCTGGTTATGGACTCAGGACAGCAGAACATTCCTGAAGTCCTCCCCAAGGATGTCCGAACAAGCCCCTCTCTGAGCCAGGCTTTCAGTGAGCCCCGCGAGGGAGGAACACGGGGCCACCCAGGCCGCTTGGCAGTGGTGAGTGTCCATGGCTGAGCCTCGAGCGAGCAGAGGGGCCGAGATGGCTGTGGAGCCAATCCGAGTACGGAAGTGGCAGCTTCAGTGTCATCACCACGCTCCACCGAATCCTGGGGCGGAGGCTTCTCTCCAGTCTCTCTTTCTGTATCCTTATGTCTCTGCATCTCTCCCTGTCTCTCTCTCTCAGTCTCTCTCTGTGTCCCTGTCTCACCTTTCTTTCTACTCTTGGTAAACTGCAAACATTTGCAACCCAACTAAAACGTCACCAGGATAAACCCTGTGTTTGCTCTTTGGACGATACTCAATAAATTGTAGTAAGCCGCAAATGTCACTGGATTGGGAACTGTGAGTGTTTCACCTGTAAGTATCTAAGCAAAGCCCGCAGCTCGGGCGGTGGTGAGTGAGCCCCGAGGACGAGCTCCTTTCAATGCGGGGCAAAGCAGTTCTCACGCACGTGTCTCTGCATGAACCTTGCTGGCTGACACTGGGATAGTACTGAACCCTACATGCGCTATGTCTTTCCTGTACATACATGCCTGTGATGAAGTTCGATTTATAAATTAGATACAGCAAAAGATTGACAATGATAACAACATGGAACAGTTATAACAATAGGCTGTAATAAAATTTATGTGTATGTGCTTTTTTTTCTCTCTCTCTCTCAAAATATCTCATTGCACTTTACTCACTTATTTCTGAACGGAGCTTGGCCACAGTAACGGAATCTGTGGAGGGCAAAAGCATGGGTGAAGAGGTCAGGTGTGATGAAATGGTGGCAACGAACCAGCACAACAGTGTTCGTTTTCTTTCTCCTCGTGCCCTGTGCCCCCGGCATCCACTTGTTCCAAGTCCGTCCAGAAGCTCCTTCAGCTCCTGCTGGTTGTCCCGGCCCAGAGCCAGCACGGGAGGCTCGGGGCTGGAGCCCAGAGGGTGTTGGCAAGTTTCAAGTTATACTTTCCCTCTTGAATTACTTTGCTTTCCATCAAAGCAGGATTCAAAAGAGGTTTTGTTGTTTTTAATGGTCACGACTTGTCCTTCAGCACCAGGAACCCGGGTGGTGGGCACAGTTCTCTCCAATCAGAACCTGGAATTTTGCTGCCCTCGTTTGGCAGAAGGCTACTGCCAGGCCACCCAGGTCCCAGGGCAAGCATTTGATGAGCTTACTGCAAAATCAGAAGCTCTTGGATAACACAGACATCACATCCAGGTAGGTGTCAACACACGCAAACACAAATGGGGAAAATCCCCCTGAATAAACGTACAAGCCCAGAAGAGAAAAAGGGGCAGAGGTAAAAGCAAGTGGTTCTTCTCCAGGAAGCCCAGGGGCTGAAGACAAACAGACCCTGGCACGGGAGGGAGGTGACAGTTGGTCTCATTCCTGAAGCAAAGAGCAGGAGCATCGTCACCCTTCTGATGCCAGGGCAATGGGGACTCTTCACCCACGTGGTGCTGCCTGGAGATGAGCCTCAGGTGGGCAGGCAGGAAGCAGACCGGGAGGGTGGCTGTGAGAGGCCTCTGGGGCAGCACCTGTGGATGGAAGGGCTGGGAGAGGCCGGATGGACATGGGGAGCCAAGTTGTGATATCTGCTCCCTGGGGAGCCCCAGAGCCGGGGCTGACCTCCATTGGGGCCAAGACAGCGAGGTCTTTCTGCCCTCGTCAGTTAGCCAAGGGTGAAGGTTGCCTGGGCGGGGTGGCCCTTGGGGGAGGCTGGTCTCTGCGGCTGTGACAGTCCCTAAAGGGGATTCACCCAACAGACGGGGAGCAGTTCATACTGACTCCCCTCTGCCCTGTCAGACTCATTGGAACGTTGTCATTCTGTGCAGATTCCAGTTCTGAGACGGGGACCCCGATGTCCCTGAGGGGCCCTGTGGGGCCATGATGAGCTCCTGTCAACCAAAAACCCTTGTCCCTGGAGAGGGCTCCCAGCAGAATGCCTGGGCCTGCCTGGGGAACAAGCTTGGTGAGGTCTTAATGTGGTCTTCCTGTGGGCAGCCTTTGGTTTCGCAGGCAAATACCCAATTTTTCACAGAAGGGAGACACCATTCCAAAGCAGAGAGACAGAAATAGTTTCCTTAAACTCTCTCTCCTCCCTACAGTGACATTCCAACCTGGAAGCACATGTTTACCTTCCAGTTCTTCTCCGTCTAGCTACGTTACCTTGGATAAGCCACTTGCCTTTTCTGAGTCTCATCTGTCTGGGCCATAAAAACACGGATGGTATCCTCCTCAGCGGGTTGTTTTAGGCTTAAACACACTGGTAATAAATGTGAAAGGGTTTTTTAAATTAAAATTACATCCGTTAGATGGTATTGTCATTACTATAAGCTTCAGGAACTGGAGACCCAGCTTCCACTGAGGAAAATGTCCAGTGGAAATGTGATTCTGCTTTCGTCTTGGTTCACGAAGCTCACCGACAAACTTCCTGGGGAAGGGAAAGTTGGGGCTTCTTCTTGCGACGACAAGTGGTATAAAAATGATTTGTCACCAAATACCAAGTGTAAATGCAGAGGCAGGATTCACCTGCTCTCATCTGCAAGTAGCAGCAGAGGAATGGCCGCCTGCGATGTCAGGGATATGGAGTGTGGTTTGCATCAAGTGGCAGCCCCAGAATGCCACTCGGAGAAGGCCGGTCCTGTATTTGCAGAAACTCGGACTGGAAATTTCGTTGACTTTGATTTATCGCTGGCGGCAGGTTGCCAGCTACATTTCACAGTGGATAGCTTTAGAAAAGAAATCATTCTCAGCCAACGGACATCCCGTTGGAAATGTTCCCCACCTGGGTGGGTTAGTGTGAGTGCACTGCAGAGAGGACACCTGCTACATCAGTCATTCCTTATTTCCTGGGCTCCAACCACATGCAGACGGTAAGAGAGGACCAGGAATTTCTGTGAAAGGCCTCCCTGGCGTGATCGGGGAGCCTCCAGTAGAGCACGTGAATGGGAACACGCGGTGTGCACTCACTCATTCCACTGACGCTTATTGAGTGCCTACTGTGTGTCATGTTAGGCCCTGGGGTTAGAGCAGTAAACAAGATCTGGAAGTTCTTGGCACCATAAGAGCATCTATGATATTCAGATATTAATCACATAATATCATGAGTCATTCATTATAATTTTGATAAGTTCTGCTGCAAACATTGGTGTCAGTTTGCTCTGGTTCATTGACATATCCATAGCTCTAGAGGCAGTTTTCCCCACTAGTGGAAACTTCTTCTTCCCGGCCAAGTGGTCAAATCTTGCTCAAATGTAGTCGGGATAGGCGAATTGCTGTAACTGATAATCCCAAATCTTAGTAGCTCCCAACAGTCAATGTGTGTTCTTCATTTTTCTTCCCATTGACTAGGGGCTGGCAGAGTGGAGAAGGCAGCTCAAGCCAGGCCTCAGGATCCAGAACCTTCTGTCCTGTGGCCCTGTCCACTCCAGCTGGTGGGTGAGGCAGGCAGAGCATGGAGAAGCTGCACAAAAGTGGGTGCCCCCCAAAACCCATTCCATGGCCCCACCTGCAAGCCATCAGTCTTGCAAACTGGGATCTAGTGGTGCCCACGAGGATGAGGGAAACTAACTGTTGAGACACTGAGCTCTCTGCCCACCCTCTGCCTTTGGGCCCTGCCCCTTCCCGAGTGTGTGCTGCCAGGGCGACGTGATTGACAGCCACGCCAGTCTCTTACTGTCGGCCTGTGCCAAGAAACGCTCACACCTGGCTGAATGGCAGCTGCACTCTGCAAAACTATCTTCTCAGGAGTAGTCACATCTTCTACTTTGCTGGATTGAGAGGTTAGATAGCTTTGTTTTTATTTTTATTTAAAATGTGTTTTTTGTTCAAAGGCTAAACTTTAAGCAACAGAGAAATATAAGAAATCATAACTTTCTAAGCAAAAAACATCACATGCTATGGGGCTGAGATCGCTCCTCACAGGGCCTTTGAGACGCAACTGAGCTCACACAGGCGAAATAAGGTAAGATGCATCATAGGTGCTCAATGACACTACTATATTTACTATCATTTCACGGGAATTTTCACAGAATGGTGCTTAAGGAAAATAAATCAGCAAGAATCTAAAATAGCCCGTAGTTTTATATTTTTCGAGCAGCCAGAGCTAAAGGAGACGTTCTGAGTTACAGGATGAAAACACAAATTTGCCACCTAACGATTCCCACAATTGGTGGGTGGAACATTCACGGGCTTGCCTGGCTCTGCTCCAGGCCCGATGGCGGTGCTGGGTGCCGGGGTACAGGAGGGGAAGACACCCCACTGCCCTCAGTGGGTTCACAGTTTTGTGGGGACAGAGGCTTCTAGGGATACTGAGTTGGCCAGCCACCCGCAGTAATTCCAGCCCAGCTCTCTGCAGCATGTTAACGTTGTCATTCACTCAATAAATGACGGTGGGAGGCATTGTTCTAGGTGTGTGGTGTCGACCGGAAGTTTCCACTTCGCTTTTGGATCCAAGTGTCAGTTCCTCCATCAGTGAAAAGATGCTTGGTGATAATAACAGTCAGATTTCACATGGCCAGGGGGAGGTGGAATGTGACGACGTGTGCGGAAGTCTTCCCGTGAACAGCAGAGCGGCTCATGTGACCGGTGACTATCGATGTTATAGAACATCGCGTTTTGAGACATACTTTTCATTCATATCATCTTCAGCCAAAAAAAGAAAACACAACCACAACAAAAAACCCAAACGTCTCCTATAACCAAATGGGCAGTGCTGCCGGTGGCAACAGTTTCCAGCAGCGGAGACATTTGCCAAGTACTCGTGTCTCCTGCCCTTTCCCAGTGGTTTCTAGATACTTCTAATTTCTAGATATCTTTTTTTCTGTGTTGGGGCTTAAAACATTTATGTCCCTGTTGACACTGCCTGACTGATGACTTCAATTATTAATGAATTGTTTGTGCCCACTGATTATACTCCAAATTGTTTATTTTTAAACTCTCCAATCATTTTAGTTAAAAAATCAGAGAAAGTAAATATTTGGAAATAAAATACAGAGAGATGACTATTTATGGGGTTATGTCACAGAAAGGCATGAAGGGAAGAGTAGAAATAAGTATAAAATAGTTAAGAGCTAAGCATCCTGAATCTCAAACACCGAAAGATAGGTCTGTCTTTAATTTTTGAATCACCTAATTAATGTTTTTCTATTCTCCACCTTGAACGATTTATAAGCGACCCAGATTCCATTATCTATGCGGGTAGTAATCCAGTGCATATTTTGCATAGTTTCTAATTTAATGAAATGAATTGTTTAAAGAGTAAACAGGATGATCACTCATAAATCAAGAGTACCAAATTTATTCTGCATCTGAGACTAAAAGAAGGTTTCTGCCTCACCATTTGTCCTTAAAATTTCGACTGAGTGATATTTTCTTCAAGTCAAGATATCTCGTTGACAACAAAGCTAGAGGCTGATTATTCCACAGGCTTCTTAGTGCCGATAAATTCTGCTAATTCCAGCCATTATTCAGCTATCCCCGTAGCGCTGAGCTTAGAAATGAGGTTGTCTGTCTCCTCAGTACTGCCCATGGTCCAGACAGTCACCTTCCAGGGCAAGACACACACACCCTGCACCTGGTGACCCGGTCCCATCCTTGGGGGGGGAGTGGCTGCTGGCCGTGGGGGTGCCACAGAGGGCTGGATGCTCACAGCCACAAAGGGCTCCCGGGTGGGTCCTTGGCATTCCTGCTTCTGTTGTGTTTGTGTTTTCTCTACCCTCATTAGCAGTGATGCCCCAGAGCTCAGAGAGAGAGAAAAGTCAGCCTGGTTCTCAGAGGTCAGCCTTCACCAGAGCATTCTCCCCATAGCTTTACATTAAAAACAACAACAACAACAACAACAAAAAAAAAAAAACTGAGAAAGAGAAGCTAGTAACTCGGCATTCTGAGTCAGTAGCCAACCTGTGTCCCCTCCCACACTCTGATGGAAAGATGTGGGGTCCTTGCTCCTGCTGACAGCAGCCCCTGGCAGCCCACCCCCAGCCCACTTGGAGTCCGCCAGCGTGACAGAGACCACTGTTACGGACAGGCTGGCGGATCTGGGCAGGGTGTGGGGAGAGGAAGCTGCCAGGCTGCTCTGCAATTCAGATGGTAATGTTCTCCTGGGCTTGGTTACCATCTGCTGGGCATGCAGACATTGCTCTATGCGGTCATTAGTTAATGTCCTAGCTACAAAGCCACACCAATCATGCAAAACTGGTATTTCTGAGGTGCTTGTTTACAAAGGCGACGCAACTATATTTCCTTTAAAGTATAAGACGTATTCCTACTTGAGAATGGCCTCTTCTGCTATTGGTTTGAATCGCTTAAAACAAATTCTTATGTCATAAACTCATTTCATATAATGGCTCAGAGGTTAGCAAAATGAATAACATCTGAATATGTATTTTATTTTCAATGTTTTTCCTAAAAAGAAACATTAAATCTAAGCAGCACAAAGATTCTTTATTCCTTCCACAATCTGGTGATTGTATTTGGAGCTTAAGTCATAAAGGGAAATGCCCTCAGATTTTTTAGTTCGCCTCGCCTTCTTCTTGACTGTAACACCTGCCTTTCCAAGTCCAAGAATGAATCGCAAACTTGGTCTTGTCCACCCAAAACTTGGCTGACCGAGGCCTTGAGCCTGGACCTCTGGGGCGGTGTCTGAATTCACCGTGTGACCTTGGATGCATGTCAGGTTGTCTTTGCATTGCAGTCTCCTTGCCTCTGAAACAGGCTTTGGGTTAAGTGAATGACAGCCCTGCCCTTTTCCAGATGAGCGGGGGAAAGGCTACTAGTGGGGTGTTGAGGGCTCCTGGTGCTTTGGCCTCTGCAGACGCAGTCGCCTTCACGATCTCAGTCATTCTGGGGGGATCGACTAACCAATCAAGGAGCAGAACGACCAGCCCCTGTCAGGAGAGGACAAAGGAGCCCACGACTTCCCAGTCCACGAGGGTGATCTCCCAGGAAATCATTCGGGGGAATCTTCCTGACGACTGCAGGAGAAGTACCTGGGTGTTCTTTCTTCACTAAACCTGCCTTAAAACAACCGGGCTCTTGGGTAGGACATGTGCATTAGCCCAAAATGAAGCAACCACTTCAAAGAGCACTTGCCTTAATCCAGGAGGTCACGCCTTTTTGCTCCATTTATTTGATTGGGAAAAGTTGGACAATTGGGCTAAGTTTTGTGGGTGTGGATTCAATGTTGCTTCACTTTCGAAAAAGGAACAGGCTTTCTTATCCTGGCAGACAGCCCCCAAATCAAAAAGGACAACCTAGCCAGGATTTGGGATGAGAAAGTGGGGTAGGGGTAAAGAGTGACTTTGAAGTTCCCTGCAGCCCTCGCACTCCATGACCCCCATCCTACCACTTTGGGCGTGTCGGTGGGTCGTCCTGGTCCTCATTGCTCTGTGCTTCCAAAAGAGCCTCCAAGTCGGACCTAGGCTGCCATCGTCCCTGACACTGCAGGGGTGTGGGCGAGGATGCCCCTGCCCCCACAGGTATGTGTCTGTACCATGTGGGTGGGGTGAGACCAGCAGAGGCTCTGAAGCACAGCCCCTTGTGGTCAGGACCCCTTCCAGAGGAAAGCACGGCTCCAAAGGGGGCGTCCTCAGACAGCGCCTACAGGTTGTGGGGCTGAGTGTCCTGACCGTGGAGAAGATGCATGCTCACCTGGCTTCTTCAGCGCTGGCTCTGGAGGCAGCCCTGAGGCCTGATAGGTTCAAATCCTGTTAGAGATGGCAGGGTTAGCTGTGACTTTGGTGGGGGCCAGGCCCAAGGGAGGCAGGACTTGGCATTTGTTAGTGGGGTACCAACACGTGAAAAAAAGTCAGCTACCCTTTACAGTGCTTGTTCTCGTGGCTTTTAGTCACAGCCTTAACTGCTCTCATCTCAAACTATCGTCTTAGAATAGTGGCCAAATATTGGACTTGGGGGATCACCCTCAGGCAGGCCAACCACTGCCTCTGCCCAACCCCCGCAGCTACAATTGGGTGAGCCTCCATTGTTCATGGAGGCTTAGCGCAGGAAGGATGAGCCCAGACCCCCTGCAGGGCATTCTGGCGCCAAGCCCTGGGGACTGTTCGGGATTCTCAGTGCCTGTCGCGACTGCAGAACAGGGTGACATTTGCTGAGCTGCAAAGCAATGGTCCCTCTAAACTGTTCTGAGCACGAACACCTGTATCCCCCTTTTGGGAGATTCAGTGCTCTAGGCAGCGCTTTCTCTGGGATGTCACCCTCAACATGTGTGCACCCCCCAACTGCCTCCAAGCTGACAGTCAGCGGCAGCGTGAGCTGTTCTGTTGCCACAGACTCTGATAATGAAAACCGACACGCACGTGCAAACAGGCATCGCCACCCCACCCCCAAGCAAATTCTAAAGGCAAAACAAAACACCTCCAAATATTTTCTTCTGGACAGCCTTTGACCTTCTGGTAGGCAAACCTGGGGCAGAAATACCTATCATTAATGTCTTAAATCTATCAAAACACCCTCTTGATTGATAAACATGCCGGATTTATATTATGATTACTGCATACCATTTTCTGTCGCTGTTAATTTATTTGAAAGTCTTAACCTGGCAGGGTATGACACCAGCAGTATTTTATAATGAGAACCGCAGAAATAAATCATCTCCTCCAAATAGTACAAAGAAAGCGCTACCCAGTCGTTCCGTGCAGCAGCCGACACAGGAAGAGCCTCGGCACGCGCAGGGCGCACAGCGCATCAGCTGGGGCGAAATCCCCAGATCGGTGCTCTTTAAATGCTAGCAGAATAATTTGGACCCGTGTAGGCCTTTCATCTAATGATGGCCAAGTGCTTTGAAGGGTGGAGTGCTGAGCTCTCTCTTCTTTTGGGGGAAAAATATGGAGGCACAGAAAGGTTCAACCCCTGCTCTGCAGCTGGGCTCCATGCCCGGCACAGTCTACGCACCGCCGGCACCTGAGCCTGGAGCCTAAACCCCGCAGGAATGCTCCTTCCCACCGCTCGTTCTCCCGCTTCGGACAGAGGCCGGGCCAGGCGAGCCGTCTCGGGGAGGATGCGCCGGAGAGAGACTCGGAAAAGCCACCAGGACTCCGAGGCGTGTGGGTCCCCTCGCCACCGCGCCTAGGCGGGCATCTGGGCCCGGGGCACACCCGGTCTGCGTGGACGCCGCTCCTTAGGCTGTTCTTCAATAGTTGGGGTATCCAGACAGTATTGAAACATTCCCAAATGAACTTTGCATAGAGACATTTTCATTCGCTGCCTCCCTCCTCATGCATATTAACAAATGGTATGCGCGGCCTCATTTAATTCACTGATTTTACATTCGGATCACTTTCTCTTTTACAGCTATTTTTACCGGGCTTCATTAATCTTTGTTGAATACAATGGCATACATCTTTAATGCGGCCCCTGCCAAGTCGTATTTCAGCCAGAGCTGCAAACTGAATGACAGCGAGCAATATTAATAAATTTAACATAGACTGTATCAATTTTTAACAGAATGAATGTGGAAAGCTAAATGTATTATTTTTTGTTTAAATCATGGGGTTTATCACCGGTTAAGTAGCAGCGATTTCGGGGAAACTTGTGACGTGCCATACAAATAGATTTACATCTCATTAATAAGTAAATTAGGCAAATGCCTTTCAAGTTCAGACAAGTACATAAGTGTAATCTCCATATTAAAGGAGTAGTCTTTGATAAACCACGGAGGAATTGTGCCAGCCAAGGATGTCACATGTCGCCAGAGCTGGCGCCGGGTCTGCAGGCCCACCTTTAATTACACTCCTTCATTACTAAAGAGCTAAGTGTCTGCGCAGTTAAGACTCTGCAAACGAACAGCACGCCGGCACCTCCCAAATCATTTTTGCAGGAACCATGAAAAGGTGGTAACAGTTATGAACAAAAACGAATTAGCACCTGCTCTTTCTCTTTCCCTACTCTATAATGAAATGAAAATCATAAGACAAATTCCCTTAAACCTCTAAGAGAAATTATCCTTTAACGATGCTGTTTTGTTTAAGAAAGAAAAGAGGAGGGAGGACAGAGAAAACAGAAAAACACAACTCTGATGTTTATATTTTTTTCTAAATTTCTCTTCATAAATCCCAACAGAGATAATTTGCTGTAAAATGTAAACCCAGTGAGAACTTGTCTGTCTGCGTTAAATAAAAAAGTTACGGTTGGCAGGAGGCATGTTTTTGCAGTAGCTTTAGCGATTATAGGAAATTACATGCAAAGCCAGAGTTCTGATCCTAAGTTAATTTATAATTGGAAAAAACTTATTAATTAGCTATGTCGCTCTAATTAAGAATTAGAGGAGTGTGCATTAGGAAGTCAGTAGCCAACTGACAGGAGTTTTGAAAGCCCAGAGGAGACAGCTACTCAGCCCCACTCATCCTTGCCCGCTACCTGCTGGCTGCTTCCGGAGCCGCGCCGGGCCACCTTGTGTGCCCACCTTATGTGCCCACCTTGTGTGTCCACCTGCGCAGTGCAACACGGGAGCGGAGGCCACAGCCCACTCAGCCACAGGGAGGAAGCAGAGCGCACCTCACCCTGTCAGGTGACCACCACGCAGCAGAGGGTTAAGCCCAAAACTGGCCCAGCCACGGGAGCCATGGGCTCCCCTCTCGCAGCCAGAAGCTTCTAGAAACACAACTCAGACTTCTAAGCCCTCAGCCTGTCCCACAGTCTTTTCCTGGTTCTATTTCTGTTTCCAAACGGGCTCACTCTTCCTTTGTATTTCCGTTAAAGCAGCCTTCTTACTGTTTTCTCTCTCTCCATCGACACATTCAAAAAAAGGATTAAAGTATTTACAAAGGTCAAGAGTTTTCTAAAAACACGTGTTCAATGAGAAACAACATTCCAGAACCTTGCATTCCTCTATCCCCATCTCTCCTCTCCTTTGGATTTTCGTATCTTCAGTGGACAAAACCCAGGACTAGAAAATAACTCTTCTCTTCTGAATTGTTATTAAGACAGAAAATGGAACGAGAGGACAAACAGCAAGACAACAGCGGCTAAGATAATTGCTCTCTAAAAAAAAAGGATTAATTTTTTTTTAAGCCAAACTAAATCTTTTGCGTTTTTAAGGATCATTTTCCACGTACAGGTTTGCTTTCAATTAGGGCAGAACAAAAGCTCAAGTGGGCATTTCAGAGAATTCAGTTTTCTTATTTGAATACCAAAAAAGATGTCCCCCAGATAATGATGCTTAAAAAAAAAATCTCCACACGAGCACATTTCTACCATTCTATTCCACTTGCCGGCAAAACACAAAATTCCTGATCCGCTTATCTTATGAGGTTAATGATCTTTTGTTGTCTGCTCTAAGCCTGTTATTCATTTTAAATGAGAGGCAAAGTGGTGTGTTTAAAAGTAATTCAAAGGGGAAGTAGTCTTTCCTTAAAATAAGGGGCTTTAATCCCTGTTCATGATCATTAGTCTGTTCTTAGTTAGAAGAACAAGGTTGTATGGGATAAAGAGCAACTCGCTAGATAATTTGGGTGTTGCCTTTAATGAAACTCCAGAGGCAAAGGAGCCCCTCAGCCTCCTAAATCCCTCTCAGAACTCTGTTAACTCTGTGGGTTTTGAGAGAATTTGGAAAGTTACCTGGAAAGCTGGCTTGTTTTGTGGGATTTGTTAGAAGTCCCAGAGAAGATCACCCACTTTTAAAGGGAGCTGAAATTCTAAAAAGCAAACTTACGTTAAAGGTGCGTCTGAGGCTCACTGAGGTTATACTGAAAAGATTAAAGTCTCCGGAACCTGTGGCCATTTCATTTACACCCTCCTGTAGAGGAGCCAAGAAAAAACCCATAAGCAGGTGGTAGAACGCGCAGGCCTCCTGGGCGAGGGCGTGTAGGCTCTCGAGGCACGTGGGGCCTGCTCTGAGGTCAGGAGCCCAGTGGTCAGTGATGGTCCCTTCCTGTGCCTCATCCCCTCTCCCCTGCTCTTTTTCCCGGCCCCCTGCGTCGCCCCTAGAACACCCCCCAAGCTGCCTCCTCCCATCCGCAAGGTGAACTCCTAACCTTATTGTTAGGTTTAGTTCAAAATGTCAAGTTCCCAGCCAAGCTTGGCTCCAACAGCTTGGAGTCAGACTCCTTCTCAGCACAAGGGGCCCATGCCCAGCGGGAATCTGCTTTTGTGTTTACACCCCTGGGGCTAGCAAGAGGCCTGGCTCAGTGAATGAAAGGTGACTAGAGGGGACGGAACAGACAGGTGAGGTGCTGACACTGAACTTGAACTAGGCCTCCATACCTGCAGAGCTCCTCAAAATCACCTCCCCATGCCCACCGTCGTGGAATGAGGCTCCCGCTCTCCATATCAGTTGGCGCTTTGGGGAAGAACCTTCAACGTAATCCTGGCGTGCTGGGGTGGGGCGCAGGGTGGAGGTTCAGTTTCTTTTGAGTAGGAGGGCCCTTAAGCTTGGATGGCTCTGAGGAATGAGTTGACTTTCGGTGCTAATCCCTGACTCAACTGTAAGCAGCTGGGGGCCCCTTAGTCACCCCCAGTCCACCAAGGCTCCCCACCTGTGAGTTCCACAGCCAGGGAATTCTTGGCATACTAAGGTCTGTGGAAGAAAGAGAAAGCTACTGGAGGATAGAGGGCAACAACTTTCACGGGATGAACATGTTCTAGAAAAATAGCTCACCAAACCTGTGTTCATTTACTGTGGCTACTACCTTTTTGCACTGCTTAGGGTACGCTAACCCAGTGTAGTATGATTAGAAAAGAAAAAAGAAGTTACAGACGTTAGCATAGGGGAACATGTTTCAATATTTGCAAAAAATAATCATCATTTATTTGAAAAATTTAAGAATTTAAAAGAATCATTATAAATATTAGAAATAAGATTCCAGTGACACGCATAATTTAAAATAAATAAACAAAATTTAATTGCCTTCTTATATGCCAATGACAACCATTTTGATAATAAAATGGATATAAAATTCTGTTGACAATAGCAAAACCACAATATGAAGGACCTAGGAATAGTTACTGAGAAATGCACAGGAAAAGTATTTGAGGAAAACTATAAAAATCTAATAAGGGACATAAAAGAAAATTTGAATAAATGAAGAGGCACACTATGTTTTCAGAGAGACTCACTATTGTAAAAATGACAATACTCCCCAAATTATTTTTTTATGCTAAACATTATCCCAATAAAATTCCAGGAGAATTTGTGAGAGTGTATGCGTGTGTATGCATGTGAGAGAGAGAGAGAGAGAGAGAGAGAGAGAGAGAGAGCTAGGTTTCGGAAGTGGATAAAATGATTTCTAAGTTTAATGTAAAATATCAATATGCAAAGTAGTCAGAAATTGCTGAAAAAATAATATGAATAATGAGGAAGGGCGTATTTGACCATATATTAGCCAAACAAGAATGAAGACAGTGTAGTGGTTGGGCAAATACAAAGAGATCAAAAAGGCAGAAGAAAGATTCCAAAAAACACAGCCAAGTTTGCATGGCGACGCAGCATGTGCTGTAAGGTGGCATTTTGAATCGGTGTGAGAAAGCAAGTTGTGAAATGAACAGTGCCGGGACCCTAAGCAGGCACTTGCGAAGAGACGTCCAGGTGTGCACTTCCGAGGGCCACAACGAAAAGGCTGCCTTTTCCATGTTGGTCGTTTCCTTATTTTTAAAAGTTTTTCACATTTGTGTTATGAATTTGTTGACTCCAAAGACAGCTGCTTTGTACATAAGCATGTGAGAATTTTCAAGTCGCAGTAAAGAATCTTGTTCAGACATGGGTTAGTATATTACGACGATTTTCCAGCACACAGAAGTCGTGTGCTTAGTTCAGACACGATGCACAGGCTTCATCCTGCTCACGACTTTGGGAGGAAGAAGTTCCATTACTGAGAGGTCTTGTAAATCCAGCAACATCAGCGAGGACCAGAGCCACTGCACAGCGAGAGCCTTGACCACTGGTGCATTCATCCATAGATAGATATTTAAAAAAATAAAAATAAATAAAACAAACACATCTATTGACACTCGTGTTCTGGCTCAGAATCTGAACACTTCATGTTGTAGTTTATATCCTTTCCCATTTGTTTGATTTATCAGAATAATACTTCTGAGTTCTCAACTTAAACTATAAGTACATTCAGTTGCCATGAATCACTATGTAATGACTAATATTTACTTTACATTAATAATCATTTTATAAAAAGGTTAATTTATACTGATAATTACCCATTGAAAAATAGTTTATTAAATTTTTTTTTTCTCTGAGAAAGGGGTATCTTCCTCTTATTTTTACAAGGACATCCTATGGCCTAGAAGCACCCTAGACTCCCTAACATATGGCAGATGAAGCCCAGATGCACAGCAGCTTTAACACAAAAACAAAGCCCCACACAAAGTGGAAGAAATAGATAAAAGCTCTTGAGAAAAGGTTAAACTTCTAAGCTTAAATCAAAGGGTGAAATCATAAAGAAAAAATGATGGAAAGATTTGGCTAAGGAGAAAAATCATAGATATATAATATATATAGCAAACAAGTAAAAATTAAAACAACAACAACAAAAAATAATACAAGCAAAGGAAAAGTAAAAATCTGTAAGGAAAAAGTAAAGGCGCACACCAGACTACGGAAGGTAGATCACCGAGAGTCCGGAGTAGTGTAGCCTTCTACATAAAAGCTTCCTTCAGGTCCACAGGAAAAGGTTAACAACACTTTAGTACAGAGGCCGTAATATAAATGGAAATGAAAATAAGCATATGGAAAGATGCTATGAATTATTCATAATCAGAAAATAAAAATTCACTTGAGATATCATTTATGCCTATTCGATTGGAATAAAACAAAAATATGTAAAAATGAAATAATATTTAAAAACAAATTATGGAAAAATAAAACAATAAAATAATATGTAATGTTTACTATATGATGTAATAGACATTCTCAAAGTTTCGGGGGAGAGAAATTTGTACAAATTTTGTGAAGGAAATTGTTAAAATGCAGTAGAAACTTTACTGGTGTGCAGACTTTTTAATTCTGCTGCCAATTAGCAACATCAGGAAATTGATGGAATATGATACAAAGACAGTTTTTTTCTAAGTTGTTTATAAAAGGAAAACTATTTTCAATAGCTAAAATTTCATATAGCAGAGGACTGGTTAGCCAAATTATTAAACATCCATAAAATAAAATACTATGTAGCCATTTAAAAAATGATGTAGGTTTAGAGTTAATATTCTACTACCCCCTCTTGCATTATTGCATAGTTGTATTCACACATAAAAAAACACATAAACAATGGAATTACATACACCAGAAATTTAGCAATGGGTTTCTGCATAACTATGAATGGTTTAATAATGAGCATGTCTTTCTTTTATAATCAGAAAAATCATAAGACTACCTTTGAAGAAAATATTTTCGTTCACATTGAAATAACATACCATTCGGAACTAAAAGTAGTAGTGCTCAACTACGCCGTTAGGGCTTTGGACAAACACTCTGAAAGAAGAGTCTCAGATGTCCCCACGTGCTTAAGAGGCAAGCATGTCTTCGGTTGCAGACAGGGGTCTGGCCTGGCCCAGCGCCAGGCACCGTGGCTGGAGCAGGGAGGATGAGGAGGCTCAGCTCCCGGAGGGAGGCACCAGCCCTCTCGGAGTCAGTTCCAGGGCAGTCCTCTTCGGAGGGAGTTTCTGCCCTGAGGAGAGCCGGGACAGACGCCCAGTTCTTGAGGTTCTGAGTACCGAGCTTTGGTTCTCTGAGGGCTGCCCTCGCGCCCGTCGTCACCGACTAGGCTGGCTGGCGTGCGGGCACACCTGGGACACGGAGCCCAGCAGTGGGAAGGTGGCGAGGGGAGCCAAGGTGTGCGGCGTCTCCATCCCTGCACCTGGGAGGGCTCCACCTCCACTTGGTTGAGCTTGTTTTAAATGCTGGTCCCTGGTCCCCCTGGGGTGCTCTGGAGCAGGCTAGATGGGTCTGAGGATGGAGAATCGCCCATCCCTCCAGGTCTCAGGTGTTTTGACGTCCAGGGGTGGCGACCTTGCAGGTACTGCTGTTTAAAGAGTAGGACGCAGAAAGGGGCCTTTCATTAAAGGAGTAGCGTGAGCTGCCCAATGTACGGGACCTGACACACCAGGGCCTGGCCCCTGGGCTAACCTGAAGCCCCATCACCCCTGCAGGGCCCCTGGGACCGCTGGGGAGAAAGCTGCATCCCCTCCCAGACTCAGGTGGACACCTTTGATGTTCGTGAGACTGAGGACAACTACCCCCGAGAGGAGAAAACGGGTTTTTAGAGACCAAACTGCATTTCAAGGCCTTTTCCTTTTCACAAAGCCACCCAGGCTCCGGATCCAGACAGTGCAGGCAGAGCGAGCTGTGAGCAGCTGTCCAGCGCGACTCGTTTTTGCAGCCGTCCCCGCTATGAGCACTCGAGCCGGGGAAGGACTGGGCGGCCCCCGGGAGAAACCAAGAACAGGTGCAGACTTTGTTTTCTTTTTGAATCTTTGTGGTATTTCTTCGGTTGTGGGAACAACGGTTTTTTGTTTGTTTGTTTTAATTTTGGAAGAAAAAAATGAATCAGGATTATATCAGTTAAATACAGTGTAGACTGTTAAATACAGTGTGATAATAGGGGAAATGCTTTTGGTGAAATGCATCATGAAAAAATTGGAATTAAAATGGTTTATGGAGGCTGAGTGCAGCTACCGACCGAGGCCCTGCCATTTCCGGTGTGTGGTAGGCACCCCACAGACAGGATGTAAAATAGGTGGAAATGTTGGTTGAATGAACGGATGGGTGAATGAATAACCAAATGAATATTCACAAAAAACTACAAGGAAATGTGAAATAATGTTGAGGAGGAAAAAGAATATGAATTATTTAAAAATTTTTGTTACTTTACAAATTTTCTTTAATAAATCTGTATTAATTTAATATTTTAAAATTCTTAAAATATAATCTGATGCTAACCAAACTTCTAGCTTAAGGATAACCAAGGCTGGAGGAACGAGTTGGACCCCAGCTGCGAGGGAACAATTAGACAATTCGAACTGTGGGACGTTCCGCAAGACAACAATCTTGGGTTCTTCAAAAGGACACTGTCACGGGAAGAAAAGGAGTGAGGTGGACTTTTCTAGATAAAAGAGACCAGAGTGACATAACAACCAAAAGCAAATGTGGATCTACATTGAATCCTACAGAAGACATTCTTGGGATAATTAGAAAAATGTGACTTCCGTCTGGATGTAAGATAATATGATGAAGTTATTTATTTATAGTTTTTCAGTGTGATATTGCATTGGAGAGGAAAACATCTCCTTACTCTCAGGGGATTTGGATTCAAGGTGAAGTATTTATCATCTAAGTATCATGAAACTTCCAACTTTCAAATATTACAGAAAAAAATATGTGTATAAAAACATACAAGGGAGAGAGCAGATATACCAAAATGTGAACAGTTGTTAAATTGTGTGTTCACATTATTTCCTTTGGTATTCCCAGTTTTGGAAATTTTCATAGTAACAAATTAGGGAACATTTAAAAAATAGATACACACACACACACACGTATAAATGTGCATGTGCATGTGTAGGTATAAATATGTCACACACAGGCACTCATGCACATATTCACCATAGCTCTCAGGTGACAGTAAGAGGGATGGCCTCCATGAAGCCGTGACCAGGCACAACGGGGTTGGATGGAGGTGCTGAGGGTTAGTGTGACAAGAATCACTTCCATGTCCTCATTGCCTGCCTCAGCTCTCTTCAGGGGTCTGTGCACCCAGCCTGCCCTCCTGGGGGACCCTCTGTGCACGGAGCTCACAGACTGACCCAGAGTCGCTGAGGATCCCTCCCTCCCCTCAAGGGCAATCTTCAGACACAAGGAAGGCAAACGTAAAACTCCCCTGTAAGACTCTGGGGCGTGCACGGCCAGGCAGTGCCCAGGAGAAGGCCACACTGACGTTCCCCTCCTCCGCAGCCTGCAGCGGAAACATGGGGAGGTGCTGAGGTCAGGCGGTCCTTGTGGAGGTGCCACTGTCCAGGGCTAATGAGGGGGGCTAAGAGTGGGAGGGAGGCTTCAGCTGTGGGTGCACGAGGCATGAGGCACACTGCAGTGCCCAATTATCAGAGAATAAGCAATGCAATTTGATTCCATGATGTAATTATATATAGTCTTTTAAAAAAATATAATTCACATGCCATAAAGTTCACTTTTACTGTGTACAGCTCACTGGTTTTTAGTATATTCACAAACCTGTGCAATCATTACCACTACGCAATTCCAGAACATTTTCCTCACCACCTCCCCAGCCCCCCAAAAATTCTTCTCCCATTAACAGTCAATCCCTCTTCTCCCCTCCGCCCAGCAACCACTGACCTACTTTCTACCTCTGTGAATTTGCCTATTCTGGACATTTCCAATAAATGGGATCATACAACACATGGCCTTTGTATCTGCTTTCTTTCACTTAGCATAACGTTTTCAAGGTTCAACCATGTTGTAGCATGTATCGATACTTCACTTATTTTTATGGCTAAATAAAAATTTTGTTTATCCATTCAGCAGTTGATGGACATTGGGGTTGTTTCTACTTTTGGCTATTATAAATAATGTTGCTATGAACATTTGTATAAGTTTGGTATTTGTGGGTAGACATATGTTCTCAATCCTCTTGGGATTTCTGAGTCATATGAGGAACTACCAGATTTTTCCAAAGTACCTTCACTATTGGACATTCCTACCAGCAACTTATGAGGGTTCCAGTTTCTCCACATTATCGCCATTGGTTATTTTTGTTCTTTTTCTATCATAGCCATCCTAGTGCATACAAAGTGGTTGTGATTTGCATTTTCCTAATCACTAATGATGTTAAGCATCTTTTTATCTTTTTTTTTTGAGACAGAGTCTCACTGTGTTGCCCGGGCTAGAGTGCTGTGGTGTCATCCTAACTCACAGCAACCTCAAATTCCTGGGCTCCAGCAATACTTCTGCCTCAGACTCCCGAGTAGCTGGGACTACAGGCGTGCGCTACCATGCCCAGCTAATTTTTTCTATATATTTTCAGTTGTCTGATTAATTTCTTTCTATTTTTAGTAGAGACGGGGTCTCACTCTTGCTCAGGCTGGTCTCGAACTCCTGAGCTCAAACAATCCACCTGCCTCGGCCTCCCAAAGTGCTAGGATAACAGGTGTGAGCCACCACGCCCGGCCCTTTTTATCTTCTTATTGGCCATTTTTATATATTCTTTGGAGAAAAGTTTGTTCAAGTTATTTGCATATTTTTAAATTGGGTCATTTGTTTTTTGAGTGTTAAGAATTCTATTAATATATCTATTCTTGATACTAGACTCTTATATACAATTTGACAATTTTTTCTCCCATTCTGTGTATTGTCTTTTTACTTTCTTTGTAGTGTCCTTTGAAGCACAAAAGTTTTTAATGAAGTCAGATTTATCTATTATTTCTTTGGTAATTGTGGTTTAAATGTCATATCTAAGAAATTATTGCCTAATCCGAGATCACAAGAATTTTCACCTATGTTTCCTTCTAACAGTTTTATAGCTTTAGCCCCTACTTTTTGGTCTTTGGTCCATTTGAGTTAATTTTTCTATATGGTGAGAGGTAAGAGTTAAAATTCATTCTTTGCATATGGATATCCATTTGGAGCAACATTTGATATTGTTTCTCCATTGAAATGTCTCCCCACTCTGTTAAAAAAAATCAATTGATCATAAATGTATGGGTTTATGTCTGGACTCCATGTTTTATTCCATTAATCTATACGTTTATCCTTACGCTAGTATCAAACCGTCTTGATAACTGTAGCTATGTATTAAGTTTTGAAACCTGGAAGCGTGATTCCTCCAACTTGGTTCTTTTGTTCAAGATTGTTTTGACTATTCCAAATGCTTTGCATTTTCATACAAATTTAAGAACAGCTTGTCAATCTGTGCAAAAACAATCCAGCTTGGATTGTAATAGGAATTTCACTGATTCTGTAGATCAACTTGGGAATATTGACATTTTAACATTAAGTGTTCCAATCCATCCACATGGGATGTCTTTCTATTTATTTAAGTATTCTTTCAATGATTTTTTTTTTTAGTTTCCAGGGTATAAGTCTTCCATTTCTTTTTTAAAATTTATTCCTAAGAATATTATTTCTTTTTGATGCTACTATGAATAAAAATTTTTTAAATTTTGTTTTTAGGTTGCCCATCATTAGTGTGATATAAAAATATAACAAAATATAAAAATAAAACATTGATATAAAAATTGTAAGCACAGTTGATATTTTTATATCAATCTTAGATCCTGAAGTTTTGCAAAACTTATTTACTAGCCCCCATGATTATCTGTGGATTTCATTAGATCTAGTATATCCAAGATCATGTTATTTAAAAATAGAGATAGTTTTACCTTTTTCTTTCCAAACTGGATGTCTTTTAGTTCTTCTCCTTGCCTGATTGCCCTGACTAGAACCTCCAGCAAAATGCAGACTAACAGTTGGGAGAGTGGACATCCGTACTCTTCCTGACCTTAGGAGGAAGCTTTGAGTCCTCAGACATTAAGCATGATGTCAGTTGTGGGTATTTCATAGATGCCCTTCACCATGTTGAAGATATTCCCTTCTGTTTCTAGTATGTTGAGTTTTCTTTTTTTTCAATCATTAAAATGTTACATAGCCTTTTAAAAACCACATGTTGCTGGAAATTTTTAATGCAGGAAAATGTGTCCAATGCAATGTTAAGTATGTGATTTAAAATAAAAAATGTTATCCAGTAGATTTCAATTATGAATGAAGAAAAGCATGGAAAGAAAGAAGAAAGAATTAATAGTGTATGATGTATCTTTCTTTTTAGAAAGAAACAAGAAGGAATTAATAGCATATCTTTCTATATCAGTGGTCCCCAACCTTTTGGCACCAGGGACTGGTTCCATGGAAGACAATTTGTCCACGGACAGGGGCTGGGGGTTGCACCGAGGCAGAGCTCTGCAGCCGGGTTGCTGACAGGCTGCAGACCAGTACCAGTCTCTGGCCTGGGGGTTGGGAACCATCTAGTACCTTTCTAGATGGTAACAGGATGCCTATTATTTTCTTCTCGATCATTTACCATATTTTCCAACACGTGAGTGTATTACTGTTATTATCAGGAGAGAGAGAATCACTGACAATCACAATTCATATGAGAGAGAGAAAGAGAGCGAGAGAGAGCGAGCAAGAGAGAGAGAGAGAGAGAGAAAGAGAGAGCACATGCGTGAGCACGAGCCAGCAATGGAGCGAGAGTGAGCACGTGTATGAGCTCAGGCAGCCGAGCGGTGAGGCTGCCCTCTGCATGGCTGGCACTGAGGGCAGGTGTCTTGGTTTCTGGGTGAGGAGGTGGGACAGCTCTGGAGAAGCCTCAGGGATGGCTTCTTGGAGGAAGCAGAGACACCCCTGGGAGTGAGTATTCTGAGCAGCAGCTAGTTCTGGGGCACCATGTAGAGGGGAGAGTCTGTGTTCAGCAGCCAGAAGGTTCCTTCAGGGGTTAGAGCGGGATCCAATGTGCAAGTCCTGTGGGGTCAGCCTGTGGTGGGTCTTCCTGGGCACAGGAATGTGAACTTGACCCCACGGACATTGAGAGCCACTAACTCTGGTTGTTTTCGGTGCCACGGTAAGGTAAGGTGAACCCAGAAAACCACAGGTTCCACGATTTGAGAGGGCTGGAAGGTATTTGACTCAAACCCTCCCATTCCTGCATGAAAAATGACAGTTGAAAATGACACGGGAAGTGCCACATGCACCCTATTTTGTTGCAGTAGAAGGCGAGGGTGGAAGTTCCTCGAAGACAGGGCATCTTTTAAGCGATGAATCTTTGAATTTCTGCTGCCAAGCAAACTAGCTGGCCTATGCCATGTGCTCAATATATCTTGTTAAACTCTTGGGAAGCTTTCAGCTACGATGGCCCTACCCCCTGCCCCTGTGCCTACATAAACATTTTAACTAGTATTAAGAAGAATGAATGTCTGGGATTTTTCCTGCACTTGCAGGATTTAAATATACACCCTTTGCAGTGGAAGAGAACAGTTATTGATAGCAGGAACTTTCCTTCAACACCTCCGTTTCTCCAGGGCCTGAAACCCTGATATGATCCCTATTGCAGAGTTGAAACAGAGCAAATATTTTTTGAAGTAATCAATGAATGAAAGCCCTTCCAAAGTGTGGGTTCACTCATCCAGAATGCAGCCCGGAGTGCGACAATAGCTCAGGTGTCCTCGTTACTCAGCTTGCTATGAATTAATCTGCAAAGGTCTATGGACCTTCTTTGAATGTTGAACCTAAAATCTTTGTAAAAGTTCTTCAGAAGAAGTATTAGCCACTGGTAAGTAAATTTCGTTTCTTTATAATAAGCTCAACAAACTTTACCTACAAAGAGCCAGATCGTCTGGGAGCCACACTGTCCCCTGTAACTCCTCCACCCTGCCTTTGTAACCCGAAAGCAGCCACAGGGAAGGTCGTGATGTTCCAATAAAACTGTACTGATGCACACTGAAATTTGAATTTCCCACCCTTTTCACATGTCACAGAGTATTATTCTTCGTTTACTTTATTTTTTAGCCATTTAAAAGTGTAAAGCCCATTCTTAGGTCCTGGGCTGCACAAAAAGAGGTGGTGGGGAGCTAGGTTCGGCCCACAGGCCGTCCTTTGCCAACCTCTGCTTTAAAAGGTGCATCTGAGAGAGCAGAACGGACAGACGTGGCACAGGCTCCTCTGTGTGAGGAACTTGCTCTTCCCCAAGTCGCTGGATCGCTGGACTCCGGTTTCAGGAATTACATAGCAATTTTTTGCAGAACTCAACTCATTGTCTCTGCATTAACCCTTCTCTAAACAATACCTGATTTGTTCTGTTGTCTTTTCCTCCGATAACCCAAGTCCTTTCCAAATTCCCAGGCAATGTTCTGCCCCTCGAGGCACAGGTCTTGCTGGAGAGGGCAAGAGCGGTGAGCACACACACCCGCGACCACCGCACAGGCGCGGACAGCCGGAGCCCCGCAAAATGGCTTCCTTCTTTTAGTTGCCGAGAAAGAGCAAACTTTCTATGTGCTTCTTTTTAAAATGCAACAATGTAAAGGTCACAGAGGAGGAGATGAAACTCGGAGTTGTAATAAGGAAGGAGAAATAAAAAATAATGACAGAAATAAATTGTCATAAGAGGGGATACAGTTATGATTTATTGTGATATTCTACAAATTTGGAGGTGATTAAAAGCCACCTAAAATTCACATTAACAAGTCACATAAAAATGGAATTAAACTAGTGGGCATAATGTGGCAGGGTATAAAGAAAAATCATGACAGAGATAAATTGACAGAAGAATGATACTATTCAAGTTTCACTCTGCCGCGCCGCCCTGACAGGAGCCTAGTGTTTTAATTTCAGAGTTGTGGTTGAGTTTTTGGAGTTCATTAAAGGCCCACATTAAGAATCTCATAAAAGTGAGAAGAAATTAGTGACCATAATGTGGCAGAGGAAATAAAGAAACAATAATGACAGAAATAAATTGACAGAAGAATGATACACTTAATGTTTCACTCTGACACCCCTGTTAATAGGCCCCTGCAAGCTGGAACAAATGTCATTCATATTTTAGCCAAAGTATACCGCTAATTAGGCCAGCTCTCTGCGCTGGAATTAGATTTGAGATCCCTCACCTTTAGAGTGGAATCATTTGAATTCTAAAGGAAAGAGCTGGTGACAGAAAAAAAAACTTTCTACTTGGGCTTTTCTAATGAGATAAAATCCCCCCTTCCTCCCCATTTCGCAGCTATAATTGCTGATTATGTTGTTACATAGCCGGGCTCTCCGCGCTCTCCTCCCATCATTATGATCTAGTCTGGCATATCAGGAGGCTTCAAACGCACACTGGAGTGGTTCGAGTCTAATTTAGCCCTCATTTGGGCGGCAGGTACCACACAAGGTAAACACTGCATTGTTATAATTAATTACCCCTTAGGCCTCGCCAGGCCATCTCTGTTTCAGCTGACCCTTATAATAATAAGGCTTCCGGGCATATTGTATTTCTTTTGACAGATTAATTAGAAATTCAGCCGTGGAGGTACAAAGCAACTCGGTCATGAATATTTAAATGGCCTGACACAAAAAATCATGAAAGGGCTGCCGAACTACATGACGGACAGGGGATATTAGGCAAGTGACTCTAATCAATAATCTCTTGATCTCTTACATATTAATACACTGCCTGCTGTTATTAAGCTCCGTAATAAGGAAGGGGAGAGAAAGTTAGTGTAGCTCTGCTGTAGGCCTCGGCGCGGCCCCCAGTGATTCCGCTAACTGACTCAGAAAATGCACAGAGGAGCCGGGCCTCAGCCTCTTCAATCTAATCCAATCTTAAGGAATGGCAGCTCTGAGTAGCACCGACTGGATAATTATTGGCGCTGACAAGGTGAGGGCGTTTGCAGGCAAATGAGCTCGGAAGCAGCCCAAGTCCCCAGACCACCCAGAGCAGGGCACGCAGAATGCCAGCCGCTCTGTTCCGCCTGGTAGGGCGGCGGGGGGACCCAGCCTGGGGGTGGGGACGGGGGGAAGGGGCACCGAGCCCTGCCGGGGTGGGGACCCGCCTTGCTGTTGGGGGGTGGTACCAGGCCCTGTCGGGTGGGGACGGGCAGGGGCTCGCGCCTGTTGTCAGGGCGACGCGAACAGCACATCTACCAAACCTCCGGTCCCTGTGCTCACCCCTTCCAGCTCCAAGGCCACCGAATGAATTAAGTGGCAGAGGCAGCTCAGTAGCATCTAAATTCATGACGGGCGGAGCCAGCGCTCCCAGCCCACGTGGTGTGCCCAGCCTGTCCCCAGCCTGTCCTCGGCCTGCTGCTCACCAGCCCCCAGGACCCAGCTTGACGCCTGGGGAGCCCCACAGCTCTGGCCTTTGGGGGCCCTTGGACAGTGTCTGCACCAGAGGCCCCTGGGCAGGACGGCACGGACGGAGGCCGTGCGCACAACACGCATGGCCGGCAGACAGATCACCCCAACGGGCTGTCCCAGTGTCGGGCTGAGGCTGGAAAGTAAAACAAAACAACGGCCCAGACACCACCTGAGGCCCCAGAGGCCACTCGGCTCTGAGTCCCCAGAGGCTGCAGTGCGCGGACACATTCTCACCTGAGGTGCTCAGGCTGTTGCTGGCCAGCCCAGCTTTTCTCTCCGAAACCTGAAATTCTCTGGAAAGCCCCGGAGAGAAACGTTCCTCTTGATGCAGTGGGTGTGGAACCGGGAGGCTGTTTAATTTCCAGGCTGAGCCCCCCACACCCACCCCAAGCCTCTGAAGGAAGTGACTTCACCATGTCCTCCAACTGGGGACTGCAGGGCCACACTCCATGACACAGAGCACAGCTCTGCAGGGGGCTTTCCGTCTTATGATGGGACACATGGAGCCTGTCCAGCACCCAGGACCCTCTCTGGGGGCTCAGTCTGGAGGTGGGGACCTAGGCTTTTTGCAAAGGCAATGGGCTCTGAAAACAGACTATGCAGACACTTTGTATGTTCACCCCAAAATGTTCCCTTCAACCAGAGAAAACTACCTGGACTGTGGAGCTTTAGAGGGCTTTGGAGTCAGACGATCAGGGCTGAATGTTGGCCTCACTGCTTTGGTCATGCCTGGCTTTGTTACCCACACTCTGTCAGCTTTAAAGAGAGATGATAATCTCCATAGATACCAGACTTGGGGCCGGCCCGGAGGAAGGGGAAGGGAGAGGGGGAGGAGGAGACACGTGCCTAGGCAGGGCGCACAGTGGGGTGTGGGGAGGATAGCGGCCTCAAGGCTGATCCTGCAGCCCTGCTGCCCAAAAGTGCCCCCAGGCGGGTCCCCTACCTGTGGCTGTGGACCTCCTTCTCCTGTGGCCTGAACTGCAAGTCTAATTGGAGCCCTCCCCAGGACTGGGCTTCCTGAAGTTCACCCAGTGCTCTCTGGGGTCAAGTGCAGAGTTACAGCTGGGCCTTCTCCAAGGTGTTTCCTATTGTCTGTAAGACGCTCGTTCACCCCATGCACATTTCTGAGCACCTGCTATATGCACATGCTGGAGAAAAGAAATGAACCACTGTTTGCTTCTTGGATGGCACTGACTGCCTACCAGAGGCGCCTGCAGAGGACCAGCGGAGGACGGCAGCAGAAGCCACAGGACGCTGCCCTGCCCAGGGCCTTCCCTGCATGCTTTGATGCAGGGCCTTGCCTGGTACACATTCTTTGTAGGATTGCAGAATTCTTTCCTAACTGGAAAAATGCAGCCACCACCAGCTTGGACCAAGCCTAAGGATGGAGGACTTGGATGAAAACTTGATTTCTCTGCTTCCTCCTGGGAGACCGGGAGTGGGTTTGAAAGAAGGGGCTGATAGAGGCAGGATTGACAGGGTGAGCAGTGGTGGGATTTGGTTGTTGGTCCTGGAGGGAGGAGGCAGAAAAAGAAGAGGCTTGGGAGGTGGGTTCTGAGCTCTGCAATAGTCTAGAAATATGTTTAAAACAATAGAGCTGTCTCCTATTCAGTTTCCAGTTGTTTCCATCTTGGAGATGTCAACCTTTCCATATATTCCGATCCATAAAAGTCTGACTCTCCTGTGAGTGAGTTTTGTTTGCTTAACTTTTTTGTTTTGTTTTTAGTGGAAATTAAGGAAAATAAACACTTTTCATGTCTGTATCAACATGCTACAGAACATTGAGGGGAAGAAAACCAAATGATGAAACTCAGCAGAAGCAGGAATGCCAAGCCATTGTGCAACGATTGTGCCCCAGGAATGCGTGGGCCCCTTGGGGAGGGCACTTGCCTGTCCTGTGTGAACACCCATCCTGCCGTTCTGGAGAGAGGGACCCGTAGGGGCCCAGGCGGCCTGAGCATCTTTCTCTGGCTCTGGTCTATCGTGCTTAGGGTAGATTCTGATGTCTTGCAGTCTTCATCCGCAGGTGGCTCCCAGCCGGCAGGGAGCTCGTGCTCTCCAGGGAGGGCTCCGTAATTTAGGGCTGGTACCGCCCAGCACAGCTCCCAAAGGTTGTGGTGGGGATGGTAGCATTTGCCACTAACGTGCCAGGAACACTAAATGCCATAACTCATAGACAAGCACCTTGTAATGAAAAACACTGTTGCTTGTTGGCTTTAGGGATGATTCCAGCTTGCTTCCACATCCTGCAGGAAGTCTCCTCCACCGCGCTCAGGGTTCCCAGTGCAGCCGCTTACTCTGCTTGACTTCATTGGTTCTTATTTGGCCTTGTGTTTGGCTTCTGCCTGGGTCCACTGCCTGTCTAGTGACTCTGGCACGGGCCAACAAATACTCACCTTCCCGTGTCTTCCTCGCACCTGCCTCACCCTACACAGCTCCGGGAGCCCAGCCAGGCCAGGGTGGGCTCCTCGCACAGTGCTCGGACTGCGAGTGGCACATAGTGGGCACGCATGCCGCTGAACGCTGTCTTGGGGAAAGCCCTGCCTCCTTGACAGCACCTGGGGACTTGCAGGGGCTCAAAAAGGGAGTAAATAATTAAGAATAAAGGAAAACAATCTGAGGGTTACTGCCAAATTAAATACTCAAAATACTAAGTGCGGAACTTGCGAGCCTGGTCCTGCTGCCGCTGATAATAATAACGGTCACGATGACAGCGATCGTTTCTTCTCTCCCAGTCTGGTTCAGCAAAACATCAGCAAAAGGTGTAGTCCTGGGAACAGAGTCTTTTACCTCCCTCTCTTTATTGCCAAATCATAATGAAGTGCAAGCCAAGAAGCAAATTCATTGCAAATTGTGTAAAAGATTTGGGGCCAAAATGAAGCTGTTAAAAACCACATCTGTAAAAATGGTGTAATGATTATGGGTGGGTAAAAATCTGGCAAGAATTATTTTCTTAAATAAGGCGTACAGGAGAACAGATGTGCTGTAACCGACACTTTTTTTTTTTTTCAGTTTCATGAATTCTGTGAAAAGAAAAAAAAAATTGATCTGATTGATCAGATTATCCTATTTATTACGGTGCGACCGGAGTGCCAGAAAATCCTCTTGTCTCGATTTTGTTTCCTGGAAAAGAAAGGTGGTTTGGGGGGCCCAGGTGGATATACTTCGTGGCAGGTTGGCTGGGAAATGGAGAAGGTCCGGGGGCTGTTCTGGTCTGCAGAGGATCCGATGGTGGGAGGGAGGTGACAGTGACATCTCGGTAGAAAACCACAAACACAAAGGAGCACCAGTGTTTTAGGGTCAGGATGGAGTGAGAAAAATGGCCAAAGACAAACACAGGCAGTTTAAGTCTGGAAATAATTACCATCAAGTGAAGACGACCGAATTCCATATTACCTTGGTCAATGTCTGCAAAGGCAGTTGGGGGAGGTATTTGGGTTGGGTTTACTTTTTGGAGCTTAGCAACATAAATTTGTTGTCACTGAACTATTAAACACAATGGACACATGTTGGCAAGGAGGGGCCGGCAGAGGCATGGAACTTATTAAGGGACAGCCTATGAAATAATCGCCCGAATGGGCCCACTGCACAATTTTAATATCCCATGACAACACTCAATTGTCAAATTCAGCTACAGTGTCCAGGATGCTACTAACATTAAGCCAGAAATTCTTAGATTTATTCTAGATTTTTTTCCTTCAGTTAGGTACAGGAAATGCCAGTAAGCTGTGAGAATCTAGGCAAGAAATAAGAAACTGAGAAGAAAAAAGGATGGTCTTGCATTTTATGAGATTTCTGCCCTTAAATCTATAACGAATGTCTTTTACCTACCCTCGATAAAGAGGCAATGTGGGATTTTAATTGGACTTTTGGCTTTTCTTCATTTGATTTAAAACAAGGTAGAATTTCAAACAATAACACTGGAACACCTGGTTAACACGTTAGATGATATGTACAGTTGTAAATTGTGGTTTTAATAGTTGCTCACTGGGGGATTTAAAAGGGTCTCATTGTTCTGTTGGGCAGATATTAAAAAAAAAAAAATCCCGAACTGCTTGGGATTTAAAAGCCAAGCACATGACATCAATGCGACTCAGCCCATGAAATTTAATCTTTTGACCCCACTTGTGGCCAGTTCCTACAGGGAGACTCATGGTCACACGGTGGGCTTCTCAGGTCTTCCCAATTCATCGTCCAGCTTAGAGTTTAAAGAGATACCTCGATTTCATATTTCTGGAAAAACAGGGAAGCTTTTTCCCTCTGAGCGTGAAGACAAAGCTCCACCGATGTCTGAGTGCGTGCACAGAAGCTTCTGTTTACCTGTCCTCCGTGGTGGGCCGATGCGAACTTTAAAAAAGAAAGTGTACAAATGTTTTGGCCGGGCAGTTCACTTCTTCCTCTTTTTGAAAAACAACCCAAGTCCCCCAAACGCTGGGCAGTTGCTGGTTTTCTTTTCCACCAGCTCCTTTCCTCAGCAGGGGTCTCGCCCTGCCTGGAAGCCTGAGTGGGGTGACCCCATATTTTAAAGTGACAGTTCTCAAAACGCCTGCATGACTTTTGCCCTTCCCGTCCAGCTGTGGCCCCCACCCTGCCGCTGCCTCCAGACCCGACCCTCGGAGTGCGCATATTTAACACAAAGACGCTGGTCTCCTTGCCTCCCTCTGAGGGGAGCCGGGAGCCTGCGGAAATGGCTCACAGAGATGCCCCTTGCGGGGACTGCTGTCCTCCACCTCCTCCTCCCTGCTCGGCCGCCCGCGGGGCCCTGCCCCGGCCCAGCTGGGAGACCGGACCAATGCGGGCAGCCGGGCGGTTCCGGGCAGGATCTCTGTTGCCTGAGCCCAGAAAGAAGCCCTGGGGGGAACGGGTGGAGGGGAGCACTAGGCTTCAGAGAGGGCGGAAGCACGGAGACCACCTCTCAAACCCGTTATTTTGGGACAAACACAGTGAAGCCCCGAGAACCTGAGGGCAGCCTGGCAGGGGCAGGGCGGGGCAGAGACCTCGCGCCCCTGTCCTCTGCCCGGCTGTGGTTCTGCAGGCGGCAGACAGGGACACGTTCTGATTTCCAGGCATTCTTTCTGGAAATTTCTGCATCTCCTCCAAAAAGGCCTGATGAAAAAGGGAAGACTGTCCTCCCGAGTGGGGGGCGTTGAGATGCCAGCCCCTCGATGCAGTCAGAAGGGGGCTAGAAGACCCTGGGTCTTTTCATCTACAGCCCTTTGCCGTTGATTTTATGCCCTGACACCCAGCCCGGGGCTCCCACGCAGCGGGCGTCCTTTCCCTCTGGCACAGCGGGTGCCGTTTCCCACACAGCAGAGGCGGTGCCGGGCACGCGGTAGGTGCCTGGGGCCTCATGGTGATAGCGCCCAGAGTTTGCCGTGAGTCCCCGCTCCCTGCGGGCCTGCATTTGCACGTCTTCGGGGGCTTGCAGGGAAGGTCAGCGATGCAGGAGCTGGGCGGCACGGAGCAAGGCAGTGAGACTGAGAGGCGGCCTGGTCTGTGGGAAGCACTGTCGGGGTGAGGCTGGCTCACAAAAGCCCCGATTGTGGCCAGACTGACCCCCAAAATCCACGTGACTTCCACGGTTGCGGCAGGGAAGGCCCCGCACAGGGGCGCGGCCCCTGTGGGCGACGCCACAGGGGCTCCAGGTGCCTCCCCTGGGCTGCCGCGGGACGGGAGATGCTGAAAGTCACAGAGTCATCTTCAGACCCGGCCATCGTCACCCTACGGAGTTTAATACGTTTTAAGATACGTACTTTTTGGTTTTGATTTTTAAATTCTTACTACTCATTTTGTGTCTTAGGTTTTGCTATGAGGAACTAACATATTGCAGAAGATGTTAGACGGACAGTATGTTTCCATTTGCTTAAGCCAGGTGTAGCCTTAAGAAATTCCTTGGAAACACCGATGCCTCATGTCAAGGTGCCACCCTTCCAAGTTGGGTGACCTCAGATAGTTTATTTGCTCTACCTGAGCCTTAGTTTCCTCATCTAAAAAAAATGGGTTAGTAATGATACTTTTCATGGGGTCAGGTGAGAATTCCACTGGGTGTATCTGGGAGGGAAGCCAGCACAGTGCTCCTTATCTCAGGAGCTCAACAAAGGCTGGACTCGGGTCTCGCTGGCCTGGGGCACAGCTGGGGGCAGATGTGAAACACACAGCCAGGCAGCCTGCAGCGATGGCAAGGATGTGCCAGTCTCTCCTTTGGGAAAATGGCCTTTTCAGAGTCATTCAGACCTAAATTCACCCTCTGAGTGTCTTTTAGATTCCAGGTCCTCTGATGGCGCGTTGGCAGCCTCAGTTCCTTCCCAGCCCCAGAGCCGGGATGTTATTAGCCGCAGTGAGCTGTGTTCTTGGCTGAAGGGTTTCCAAAGCCCGTGTCTCATTTTTTTTTCCATGCAGTTGAACATCTGGTTGCTTGGGGACAGTCCATCTGGGAGACTTACTGAAGGACACTTCCAGTTTTCACCCAGCTGTTGGTGTCATGTTGACGTCAGTCTGACCACTGGTCCCAGACCCAGGCTCAGTGGCTGCTGCAGCTTGGGCTTGTGAGTCACCGGGAGTCGTGGGGTGTTTGTGGTAAGGAGGCATCAGCCTGAGCCAAGTCACGCCGAGCAAAAGCAGGGAGTGCTTAGGAGAACAGCCGGTAGCTGAGCTTGGATAAACAACAGGGTCAGGAAGCCCAGTGGTGGAGGAGTCGCAGAATTGGGGTCATGGGATGGGGGTGGGGGACTAGCCATGGAGACCTTATCTGGCAGGCAGGAGTGAGCCGGTGTGGGCTCGGGGGGCGGAGGGCTGCAGTGACACCTGGCCAGGAAGAGCGCACTGCATCACCTGCATGACACCCACCTGGCTCCTGCTGCCCTCGGCTGGGCCTGCAGCGACACGGGCCATGAGGGTGTCGGGTGGCCAACTGCCCTAAAGGAGATGGAGCACCTGTCATGGACCTCCAGGCAAGGGCAGAGCAAGCCAGCGCAGGGGTCCACCTGCCTTCTCTCGTTCCTGACCAGGGAGGGAATGTTCGCTTTCCCAAGAAAGCCCATTAGCAAAGCCATCCTTGTTTTGTCTCAGGAAAGGACGAGGACAGTTCTATCCCCATTCTCTAAGGGCAGCACACTTAACTCAGAGTTCCTTAGGGCCACACCGTGTGGGTCCCAGCTGAGGCAGATGGCAGAGAAACCGCCTTCCAGCCCCAGAAAGATAGAGAGGCCAGGACGTCTGAGTAGACATCTGCATGCATTTTAACCAGAACGAGAGTCCTGTGTATACGCAAGCTCCTAAGAAGCAGCTTTTCCGCGTACAGCTGAGAGTCAAAGAGCCTCAAGGACCCCTGAAAGCCTGTGTATAGGTGTGTGTGTATTGAGTATGCATGTGTGCATATGTGTGCATACATTCACATATATATGCATATAGGTACCTATGTCTGTGCACGTGAACATGCGGTATTGTGTGGGTGTGTGTTCCTCTCTTGCATGTATGCATGTTTATGTTTGTGTGTGTGCATGTGTGTATGTGTGTGCATGTGTATGTGTGTGCATGCACATGTTGAATTATTTTCCAGGTTTCACTGACACACCATGTGCTCAGTTTCAAGCTGGACTAACAGTGACAGAGGAACCACAAAGATGGAGCAGAACAATCTGTGGCTGTGCTGTTTTTATTCCTACCTTATTTTTTTTACATCAGCATTTACAAAGAGTATCTTTAGTGTCTCGTTCAGTCCTCTCAACTGCCTACCAGGCACCAGCCCTGTGCTGTCTGCCAGGCGTGTCCGGCGGAACCTCTGAGACCACCAACCTGCTGCCTGCCCTCCCCAAACCCCACCTTCCTTGCCTCTTCCCCCGCCCCCCGCCCCGCGGCTCAGGGGCAGCTCCTGGCATTGTCCTCATGTTCCCCATGGAGCCCTCTCAGCTCTCCTCCCACAGATGTCCCAGGTTTGGCTCTGTCTTTCCACCCTGCTGCCCTGGGCTCGGGCCAGTCACCGCTGAGAGTCACAAAGTACCTCTTAGTGGCTCTCTGGTTTCTCTTGTCCCTGGAGCCCCCCACTCTTCATACCTCCAGGCGTGGTGCTTTTCCACCCATGAATCAGTCGCCAGGGGGTCCTCGTCAGTCTCAGCGTTCAAGTGACCTCCCTGCCAGCCAAGGCCATCTCTGCCAGGCTCTTCCCCCTTGAGTCTCCCGGGGCCTGGGGTGCCCTCCCACCACCCTCGCCAGGCTGCTTCCCTCGAGTCTGGGAAGGCGGTTCCATCCAGGGGGTGGTCCCTCAGTGGTCTCTGCTTCAGCAGCACTCGTGGCTGTTGGACGTTATAGCATGTGTCTGTCTGTCGCGACACCCACCTGCAGAACATAAGCTCCCTGAGGGCAGGGCATGGTCGTGCTGCCTCTGCAGGGGATAGGTCGGTGGGGGGCAGGATTAGCTCTGCTATGGCAAAGGTCCCCAAGGCTCGTGGGGTCAGTGTCTAGCCCGTGGCCACTCAGCTTCTGTGTGGCGGAGCCTGGGCGTGACTGGTTCTCCCACTACAAAGCCAGTGCTCCACTTGCCAGTGCTTCAGAGGATTCCAGCGTGTTCTTCCTGCCGCGGCTTTGGAAGCTGTGGGAGTCATTCCTTGCAGGGGGCCTTCTTGCCCCACAGGTAGTCCTGGCTGCCCCTACAGAGGCCCGATCTTTCTGACAGCTGGAAAATTCACCTCCACTATCCATAGGGAAGCATACGAGGCAGAATATTGAGTTTGGGATTGTAAATATGCTTACTTTTCACGTGACCCAGTATCCTGTCCTTTTCTGGACAGCTCAGTGATAACTTCTGTCTTTATCAGTCCCATGGTTATTTCCATGTAGAAATTTTGGGCAAAAACACTTACCCTTCCCTCCCTTGTTTTAAGACTCTTCTCTTCCCTTGTAGCAAAAGCGTTACTTTTATGCCCGCGAGGAAAATCTGCGAATTCCCCAACGCGGCAAAATCGGGCAGTTGCAGGAAGACAGCCCCGAGGAGCTAGTTCTCGGTGCAGCTGCTGTAGAGCGGAGTGAAGTGCATTTGCGCAATCCACTTCGAGGCGGTTAATGAATTACAACCGCATCATTACCTCTACATGTTGATTTTAAACACATATTTATTCTTCTCTGGCTCAACAGTTACCCTCCAGAGTGAATCTAGGGCTCGGAGCACTCCTCCTTTTAATTCTTCTACTTCATAATCTCCTCCTCCTTCTTCATTGCATTCTCTCTTTCCATCTTCTCCTCTGCCTTCTCCTTCTCTTTCTTCACTTTTCTCTTTCTCCTTCTATTTTTTTTTTTTTTTTTTGAGACAGAGTCTTACTGTGTTGCCCGGCGAGTGCCGTGGCGTCAGCTTAGCTCACAGCAACCTCAAACTCCTGGGCTCAAGCGATCCTACTGCCTCAGCCTCCCGAGTAGCTGGGACTACAGGCATGTGCCACCTTCTATTTTTAATAATGCCTTTATTTGAAGGTGGCTTTGCCTTCTCATCCTGCACAGAACAACTCCAGATTTTGGGCACTGGAATGCTCGGGTCTCTGCAGACACAGACTCCAGTAATAGCCTGGGCGCCGCCTTGTCAGTGCCTTGTTCTTTCTCCTCTTTTCTCCTGTGTGGTCAGGATGGAAAGGAGGAAAGCGCGATTCCTCGTGCACCCTTCGGACTTTCCGCCGCCATTCCAGGCTATTCTATGGGTGCGATAGGAAACAGAATGCACCTGAATTACTGTACAGTACAAGGGAATTTAATTAAGAATATACACATTAGAATTTCAGTGGGATTGCCTATTTAATGTTACTTTATTAAGCCTTCTATCGAACCCCTTTTTATGTATATCAGTTGATATACAATTAATCTGTTCTCTTGTGAGAGAAAAATAACACCTGAGGTGAATGAAAAGTGTCAGATGATAATAATTATCAGCAGCTGTTCGCTTGGAGCACCTCTGGCCCACACGGGGGATGCTGTGAGCTAGCACTCCTCGCAACGGCCCACCTCATTAGATTTGACCTTCCCAGCTGGGGATTTCATTTGTGTTTTTTTAATGGGTTTGTATACTGCAAATCACAACACCTTATGAAGACGGAGTCTTTGTAGCTGTAACAAAAGAGAGCATGCAAGTTTACAAAAAAGCCACAGCTCCAGCAGACTGGCAGGGTACCCGCTGTAACGCAGGTAACTTTTCAGCCACTGGCTGGGGAAAGGCATCCCGCCCCAATGTCTTAGCTGAGATAAATGCATTTCCTTGGCTTTGAAGCGCCTCTACCCGGTGCAGCCACCAGCAGTAAAAAAGTAATTGCCGAGCCCTGATTGCACTTTGGAGCGTGATGACAGCCCACTTAAAGCCAGAGCTCCAGACCCACAGAAGCCCTGATTTCCAGCAACAGCACGCCGTCTCCGCACAGAGTGTCTTTCCGTAGACAACCCAGGACAAGCCGGCGGTGGCCGTGGATGAGATGCCAGCGGAAGTGGAGATTATAGATACAGAGGTGGGGGAAGTCTTTGCAAAAACATCTCTGGTTTTCTTTTTCCTTTCCATTTATGTTTGTAATAAACTCAGTCTCATACAATTAGCCTCAATTGTTTTTATATCTTCGGAGGCAATAATGCAGGCAGCCTGGGGAATACAGTGGTAATCCGTATACCTGTGTTCATTTACCCAAATCACTATGGTTACAGCCAGGGCAAACTGTTTACTGTGAGAATCCGAGAGCCTCTTTCCAGCTCCTAATGACCTTTCTGTTCCTCCAATAACATCAACAAACCAGGGAGGCTGCCCACGCCATTAAAGCCAATTGCCTCTCAAGTTACTGAGGGACTTGTGCGTTTCCTCATTTATTTTCTCTCATCTGATGTAACTCACATGCCACTTTCTTGTCTTTAAAGAAGGGGAAAAACTGTGGATTATTGATTTGCTTCTGAACAGAAGACCAACCTAAAAGCCCCGATGAATTGTCACTCATTATTGAAATTACTGAACACTAATTAAACTGGCAGCTCAAATCCCAGCAGACCACGCTCATCTGAAGCTGAAATTCAGACACTTGGGCAGTGGAAGAGTGAGAGCGTTAGCAACCACCGGGATTGTAATAAGCTTTGCATTAATTTTTGCCTCTTAAAGGCACACAGCCCTATTTGCAGTGGCCCATGCGGTTGCTGCCCGCACTAAGGTGGAACTGCCCCAGGCGCCTGTCCGGGTTCTTTGCAGAAAGTGGCCATTCAGATCTGTCATAGAATTTCTCCAAAAGACTCAGCTCTGTTCCCCAGGTGAGGGCAGAGCAGGCAGCCTGAGACACTCGCAGGAGAGCACGAGAAAGCAGCTGGCAGTACTGCGGCGGTGGGAAGTGTGGTTGCCACGAGGAAGGCTGGCAGTGCAGGTGGCTTTGGTGAGAGGAAACTGAGTCAGACCGGCTGGAGAGCGACAGTGACGGTGCAGGCCTCCCTGGAAAGGAACAATGCCAAATGGCATTTCCAATTCATCAAGTCTGATTTATTTCTAAAATATGCCTTGGTCTATTTTCACGGCTGCACAAACGCCACATAAATTATGCATGATTGTGGTTAATCCACCTCCTTTGGCGCTGCCTAAGTAGTAGACTCTCATTTGCTCGGCTTCAAAGGGGGCTGGTTCTGGGGAAGGGGCTGGTCCAAGGCTGAAGCTGAGAGAGAATGTCCTGCAGTCACAGAAAGTCAGAACTAATTGGGCCTCACGAAGGCCTGTGTGCACAGCCAAGGTGTGCCCGGGAAGGAGGTGGTGAGTGCTGTCCTCTCGGCCAGGCATATCCGGACAAGGGTTTCTTGTTGGGATTATCACTTTCTTTCTTGAGATTTTTTCAAAAGTAAGAAAATTTGCAAAGTTCACAGCAGCTTTATCTGTGAGGGACCAAACTGGAAACAACCCAGCCATCCATCCACAGGTGAATGGACAAACAGAGTGTGATACATCCGTACGGTGGAATACTACTCAGCGATGAAAAGGAAGGAGCTACGGGCACACACAACACATCAGTTGTTCTCTTTTGCAAATGAGCTGTTTGGGACCATCATTCACACTGCCCGGTGGGTGGACCCAATCCGACCGCTTTCCTCCCAACCTCAGGAAAGAAGGTGTATTTTAGAAAGGACCCAGAGGATGGTGTGTTGGTGCCTGGGTATGCTGAGAGAGGGCCCTGGGGAGTCGCTGGCAGGCCATGTGACCCATAGGTGACAACCACAGGCCATACATCATCTTAAAACCATTTACTGCTTTGGACATTTAAACTGTCAGAATTCCTGAGTCTTTGTCGAAGCTGATTAGAATTTCACTCCTTGTTGTTCTCCTAGTAGAGTTTAGGCACGGAATTCCCACGGGCTGACCGTCAGGAGCGGATGGGGACAGCCCTGCACTGTGGTCGACGGTCAGCCCAGGAGCGAGAGACGGGTGAGGGGCAGCACTCTCAGGGAACTGGCCCCCGGTTTCCTCTGCGCTCCCCTCTCTCAGGTGGCACAAATGACACCGCAGCAAAGCTCTGCAGCCCCCAAGAGGGGCTCTGCCATTGCCACTGCTACTGCGGGCACAGGGCGTGGCAGCGCTGCTGTTTGGCCCCTACCAGGGCCGCTGCGCAGGCAGCAGAGGGACCAGGCCGTGGGGAGCACAGCATTCCGCGAGCCAGGGATTCACCTTGACCGTAAAATGCAAAGATGCCGTTTGTCTGGGAGCAGGGCAGATTTCGGCATGTCGCGTGTCCCCAGCCGCCCTCCGTACTCTCGCATGGATGTCAGGGTCTGTACTGAGACAGGGCAGTCTAGACTTACAGGTATCTCAGATCTGACAAGGAGCAAAGCAGGGAAGGACACTTAATTATACTCAATCTTATTTCTCTTCTTTTTTAGAAAATAATTATGTTTTTAAAGTCAGACATTTTATCTTCACACTCACTGTTATTTCCAGGTGACCACAATATTTTATATGCGTCTTTCACAGAGCGTGTCCTGAAAATATGTTCCAAAGCATGTCACCTCGCTGCCTGTTCACTTAATCTGCATGTTTTGTCCCATTTTTTCTTTATTGGAGAGAGAGTAATATATTTTATTTCTGATAGTTTAATGGTCAATTTTAAACATGCATATCCTAGCAGAGACTAAATTTGATGAACAAGAACCTTAGCACACTTTTATTTCACCCCAGACTTTCTCTCAACTGCTACATTGTTGCCCAGGAATTCGTCACGAGCTTATTGACACATGCAGTCTTTGTCGAGGCTGCTGTAAGGAAACACCACAGACCTGGCGGCATAAACAGTAGGCATCTATTTTTCTCACAGCTTGGGAGCCTGGAAGTCCCACGGCCGGGTCCGGCAGGGTCAGTTCCTGTGAGGGGCTCCGTTCCTGCTCCCAGGGGTGCTGCTGTCTCAGGTGTTCTCACCGGCTTTTCCTCAGTGTGTGTGCGGAGGGAAAGAGCTGGTGTCCTTCCTTATAAGGACGCTAATCCTGTAGGATCAGGGCCCCACCCTCATGACTTCATTTAACCTTAATTACTTCCTTGGCCACCCAGTCTCCAGAAATAGCCACACTGGGGACTAGGACTTTAACACCTGAATTTTGAGAGAGACACAAAAATTTAGTCCAAAATATATAACAAGAAGTTAACACTTTTATTTTCGTGTATTATTTTATTTCAATGTCAGTTTTAAAATATTTTCCAAAATATAATATTTATTTATTTATTGCTGTTCACCATTTATTCACAGATTTCAGCACTTTCTTTGGTTTCTTTTCTTGCTACAATGCATCCCTAAGTATCTTTTTTTTAAATAGCAATCTAACTTTCTGATTCCTTGTCTGCCTGAAAATATCACTATTCAACCTCATTCTTTAACAGTCGCTTGAATAGATACAAATTTGAGGTTCACAATGAGTTCTCTTCAGCATCTTGGGGATGTCCTTCCGTTTTTTCCCGGTCTCCGTGGAAGCTGATGGATGGTCTACCATCCCCCTGCTCGGGCTGTTTCGCAGATGATCTGTGTTTTCCCTGCGGCGGGCTCCGCCCTTCCCTCCTCGTCTGCGATGTCCTGCGGTTACGTTGGGTATGTCCAGGTGCTGGCTCTTTCTTACCGATCCTGCGTGGCATTTGTTGGGATGTTTAACTCTAACGCATTCTGTGCTTTGGGTCTGACACCTGGAATGTCTCTGCCGTCGGTTCGCACATTGCCCCGCATCACTGTGTCTGTCTTCTCTTTCTGGATCTCGCCTAGGGGTCCGCTGGATCTTCTCCAGCTGCTCCCATTGCCCTGTCCTGCGTCCCCCTTTAGGTCTCTCTGACTCTGCGCTTCGGTCCAGGCCATGTCCTTGCTTCAGTCTGTAGTTAATTCATTGTTTTTTTCAGTGACTCGTTAACTATTTTGTCCTGTGGTCCCCAACCCCTGGACAGAGGACCGGGCCGCAGAGCTCCAA
Source organism: Avahi laniger (assembly GCA_963575035.1). Classification (NCBI taxonomy): domain Eukaryota; kingdom Metazoa; phylum Chordata; class Mammalia; order Primates; family Indriidae; genus Avahi; species Avahi laniger. The sequence continues at coordinate 67,846 of CAUYSK010065881.1, forward strand.
TTCCCTTCCCCTTTCCTGCCCCTCATCCATGGAAAAATTGTCTCCCATGAAACTTAAAACTTAGGAACAGGGGTGTGGGGTGGGAGGTTCACTCAACAGGTGAGCAGCAGGTGAGGGAGCGTATTTATAGCCGCTCCCCATTGCGGAGCGATGGAAAAATTGGCTTCCATGAAACTGGTCCCTGGCGCCAAACAGGTTGGAGACTGCTGATCTAGTCCTCCATGGAATTTTTCCATAACTATACTTTTCATTTTCCCAATTTCTAGTTGGTTTGATTTTTCATAACTGTATCTTCTTGTTTTTTATCCACCTCATCTCTTATCGTAACTTCTTGTTATTGTTGCATAACTACTAGTCTATTTTTTATCTCGTGAAGCCTTCAACAACCAGTTACTTTGACATCCTTCTCAGTTTACTCTGCTATCTCCTGTTTGTTGAGTCTGTTGGTTTATTCATTATGCTGGATTTACAGGCTGGTGGTTCTGCTTTGCCAAGTCACCTTCCATGAGATGTCTTTCCTCCAAGCCCTGAGTTATGACCACATCAGCCAAGGCAGGTGCATCTGACAGCCCCGTCCTCAGCTGCTGCAGGGGGCACCCGCAGACTGTGTCTCACTCGTTCCAACTCCTGTGCCAACCAGCGAGTGTGGAGGAATCAACACCACACTTGGTGATCAACTGGGGGATGAGACCCTGGAGGCAAATATTACCTTCTTTTTCACAAGTAACAGGGTCTGAGGTACGTTCTCTACAGCCCCTCAGCCACCAGGACTGAGCTACGGTGTTCACAGTAGGACCAGCTCAGTGGCACACCTTTGGGTTGGCTTTCAGGTGAGGGACCCCAGCTCTGCCAGCAGCCTCCTGATCTTCCCAAGCAGATCACAGGTGGCCCTGTGGCCACCTGTTTGTATTCTGCTCTGTCTCTGCAAGTTACCTGTATGTCCTGCGATCCTGCCTTCTGTTCACACCTAGCCTAAAGCAGGAGGTGAGGAAGCTGACCCACTGACAGTCTCTGAGAATGGTTTACTGGGAACGCAGCTTCCAAAAGGCAGAGAAACCTTCCAGCCTTTACTTAAGTGGGCAAGGAGTTGTGGTTCTGACTTCCCCATAGCTGTCAGCTCCTAGTGACACTCAGTTTAGATTTTACAGTTTACAAATTTCTTCCATATATCCAGTATCCCTTCCGCTGGCCCTCAGGCCCCCCGGGGAGGCAGCTGTTCTGGCGATTTCCAACTTAGAGAAGGGAACTGGAAACTCTGAGGCTTTCCGTGTGGCCCTGCTGATGGGCCAGAGGCATTCTGTCTACATGCCCTCCTTCAGCTGAGGCCATCGTCCTCTCTTATCTCCAACAAAAAGTGTCACAGCACGAGGTCAGAGGTATGGCCCAGGCCCTTCCCACAGGGAGTGGAACCTCTGGTTGGACGGAAAGGAATGACGTGCGGAGACAGAGCATTGCGAGGCTCCTCTAAAAAAGAGGCTCAGGCATGTGACCTCCTCTGATGGAAGTTGCTAGAGAAACATGCCCGGTGGCTCCCGGCTGAAGAGGCCTTGGGAAGCACTTATGGAGTATATTTGGAGGCTGGTTCCTGCAGTTTCTGAGGTGCTCCAAGGGATTTTAAAGTCTTGTCTCGCCTTCCTCTGAAATGAGAGATGTGTGTGAGAACAAGCTCATTAAACACAAGGGCACAACTGCAGGCCAGGCTGTGCTGTTAACTAAGTAGAGACAGGCACACAATTGACCCAGAAAGAGATTTTTAAAGATAGAGTTTAAGAATTAAGATAAAGTGCAGCTCCGGCGGCCGTTCTGAGCAGCGTCGACGGGAGCCCGCAGAGGGGCTATTTAAGCACTTGAGAGAGACTAAAGGCTTAAGTCTAATCTCCGCGTGGTGCTCAGACTCCCAGCACGCTCAGTGCTGTGGGGGCTCCCGGGGCTCTGGGCATGACCAGGGCACAGAGGATGCCACGCAGCCTGCAGACGCGTGGGCACTCACGGCACCGGGACCCATCCCAGCCTCTCGCTAGCCTGGTGGCCCAGGGTGCAGGGCTGTTCCCTCCCCAGAGTGAGACTTGTCATTGAAAGGCTCTCTGGGGACAGCCAGTTTCCCCCCTGCCCAGGTGGCAGAACTGGCTGCTGGTTGGCACGAGGCGAGATTTTGAAGAAACCAAATCCAGAGCAGCAGTTACCCTTGAGCTTGAGCCCCAAGTCCGCTGAACGGCATCTCCACTTTCCAAAGCACCTGACGGCTGCTGTTCAATGCGAGAGGAAAAGGCGGCTTGACAGGCAGCTAGGGATGGGAGAAACAGCCTTTCAGAGGAAGAATCGGCAGGCCCTGCTGGAGGAAAGAGAGGAAATAAAAGATTCTTATGGGTCCCAAGAGACCTGAGGATTATAAAAAGCAGCACTAAAATGTTCCCAGGGCTCTTTAGTGAGGGGGCACCCTGACCCCACAGATGGCAGAGATGCTTGGTCAGATTATGGGCTTTCAGTGCTGTTGAATTGCAAACGGGAGGCTGCTTCCCTAGGCCCCCGTCACCCCAGGCCCCCGCCACCCCAGGGCCCCGCCACCCCAGGCCCCCGCCACCCCAGGCCTCTGCCACCTGATGCTTCCCTGGTCCTGGGTCCTCCAACCTTTTGCGGGAGGGAGTGGAAAAGGAGTACATGTGTGTGTGGGCGGGTTGTCTGAAGACCAAGAAAGAACATGAACAGACAGTTCCAACCAGCGGGGCCCTTAGCAAGGCCCAGGCGAGGGCTGTCTATCGGTAACTTGCCCATACAATCTCCAATGGGCTGAGGCATCGAAGAGCCCATCTCACTGGCAGGTGTCCTAATCAGGCACCTCTTAGCCCCTCAGCTGGGGCTCTGGACCTGCAGGCGTCCACACAGGCCCTTGTGGAGACATTCCCAGCATCTCTACTTCCAGGGGAGGCTGAGGCTCGGAGCAGCTGAGCAAATTGCTCGCGGTTCGTGGCGGGCATGGGCCTGTGTGTGGGGTCCAACTAGCCTCTCACGGGAGCTGCTTGTCATGTATCACCCTCCCGACATTCTCCAGCAAGTTCTAACTTCTGCTTTTATCCGTATCTGTTCTTATCCTGATCTCCCTTAGGGCAAAATTCAGAATTAGGGAAAGAACCAATGACCTGCACAATCTTTGTTGGTGATGTTCTCTGGAAATGTTCGGACCATCAGAGCTGCAGATATGAGCTTTGAAAGCTGTGTTTCCTAAGACATGGGCGGATGGGGAATTTGAAAGAACCTGGGCTGCCTCGCCCCCAGTGGACGTGTGGCCCGTTCACCACTCTGGACAGTGCTCCGGTGCTCGGGCTTCCGCTCCCTGGAGGCCAGGTGCTGGGGTCTCTCACAAAAGCCCTGACACCGCCAGGAGCCCCCATCACCTGTCAGGATCTCCTGAAGGAGTCAGGAGCCCCCACGGGGCAGCTTCAGACAGGACGGTGGAGACCCCTTCCGCCCTTTCACCCACGGCAGTATCAGAAGATGCCTCTGCGTTTCCCCGGGGATCAGCAGGGCCCGCAGGGCTCGGGGCCTGAGCGCTTCTCTGAGTCAAAGACGTGGAAGCGGCTTCCATCATCCCCCAGGTCGGCGCCGAAGCGGCCAGAGTGGGGCTAGAAAACAGGGTTCACCACAAGTGCCCCCCACAAAACGACGATGTGAGCTGTCTATGTAATTTTACGTATTTTTGGTAGCCACAGTACAAAAAAAAAGTGAGATTAATTTTATATTTTATTTACTCCAGTGTATACTAAATATTATCATGTCAACATGTCATCAGTATAAAAATTATTGATGAGATATTTCTATTTGTTTCCTCATGACATCTTTGGAGTCTGGTGTGTATTTTACACTTACCGTGCGTCTCAGCTGACAGGCTCGGCAGCCGTGGCCTGTGGCTGGGCCTCCCGCACAGAGCAGCTCTAGAGGACGCTCTTAGCACAGCGCTTCCCCAGGGGCGCTGTCCTTGGCTCCTGAGCTTTCGATGGTCTGGCACATGGGCACTGTCTGGTCCAGAGCATTGGAGAGAGCACATCCGCTCACAGGTCGATGATGGACACTTGTGTGTCACCAGCTCAGGGCCAGTTTCCTGGAAAGATCTCTAAACTTTTGTCTTTTTGGTGTAGCCAAATGCTTTCCAAGTTTACTAGGCCACAAAACCCTGTTTGTCAATACTGCACAGCGTGCATGCTTGGTAGCACACTTCAGTAATCTGTGCTTAGGGGAGAAAGGGTCGCAGAGCTCTCAGCGAACACGTCGCTGTCACACCCTCATCGCACCTTCAGCTATGGAGCCCGTGCTAACAACTTATTCACTCGTTGTCGCTCGTTCAGCAAATATTGACTGGGTGTTCCTAGGGGCCAGGAGCTGCCCGAGGTGCCGGGACACAGTGGTGGACGTACCAGACAAAGCCCCTGCCTTCGGGGAGCACCCAGTGAGGGGACGGAGCGCTGGCTGGGTGGATGCTCATTCAGCAGGGGTCAGGCAGGCCCTTTGGCTCCCAGTGGAAGCTGGCTGTGAGTGTCTCATGACAGGGGACCCAGCCACCCATGGCCAGCTGCCTGTGCAAGTGCCCAAGGGGGTCTGGGCACGGCAGCTGTGCTGCTGAGGTCACTGCGGGAGCAGTCAGCCCCAGACCAGAGTGGCGT
>CAUYSK010065881.1:77500-133677 GCA_963575035.1 Avahi laniger
TTGTTTTTCCTCTGCAACATAGATAATTTGGCGCAGTTTCCATACAAACATTTATCATCTTTTCCAAGTTATTAACACACAAACTCAGGGGCATTTCTGTATATGCCACGGGCGTGAGGAATCAACTGTACAATAATTAAAAGGCTCACGCGCTGACCGTGGCCCGTGATTGCTCTGTGGATGACTCCGCACCCGGCTGTCCTTTGGTGGTCATTGCCGTTTTAAAGGCTAAATTATATATTTTTATTAGTTGCTTAGCTAGTTCAGTCTTTCGTTCCTCTACAACTCTCAGATGAATACCATCTGGCCTTAGTAATTTATTACAATTTAATTTCTCAATTCGTTCCATCACCTCTTTCTTGATATTTCTATCAGCAAAAGTCCCCTCGCCGTGGTCCCCGTCACCTCAACGAGAGGACGATGGATGCGGAGGCAGGCTGGAGAAGAGACCCTGTGGGATTCCTGCTGCCCGGGACCAAGCACAGCTCTGGGCGACCTGCGGGGGACTCTCCTCTTGCAAACCGGTGTGATGTGGCATCGCGGCGTCTGTGGAAACCAGTGTCCGTGCGGCACGGCAGGCTAGAGTGCGAAGGCTGGGCTAAGTCCTTGGCGATCACCAGTGACTCTGCTTCATATAGGCGATGTCTCTGTAAGTTTTCCTTTTGTCACTCTTTTGGTTCAGGAAATAAATTTAAATAGAAGTCTGAGATCTGTGGCTAACTGTGCATAAAGCCAATATATCCCACTAAAAGGTGAATTTCTAATCACTTTTCTGAAGCATGATACAACAAAACCAAACTTTGGGCTGCGGAGGCAGCAGATTCCTGTGGACAGCCAGCCAGGGGCCTCCTGGTGACCGTGGGAGCTGTGGCAGGTCCCTGACGCCCCGGCCATTGGTGTCCAAACCCAATTTGATGAGCACAGTGACCAGCCTTAGTGTCCCCTCCCAGCCTGGGCCCTTCTCCTCTGCCACTGTGGCCCCTTAGGTCAAATACATCATTTTGGCTTAAAAGAACCAATAATGAGCAGTGAATTTAGTCCTTTGATACACCAGAAATGTATTTTTAAAGGCACATTTATGCCATTGGGTGGCTTAAAATTTTTCTGATACACTTTCTCCTGGACAATGGGACTTTGCCACCCTTTGCCCTTCCCAGGACAAAGGACACACACCCAGCCTGCCCGGGTCAGCTCACGGGCGCCCTGAGCACAGAGGCTGAATGTGCCCACGCGGGGGTGACCGTGCCTGGGACGGGACCCTCCCGCTACACCCAGCACTCTCCGTGGCTGTGCGAGAGAGTCCATGGGTCTGTACCTCGGGAAGGTGCATTTCAAGCCACAACTAGAGAAGAGGGGGCAAGTTCCAAGACACCTGGGAGGGAGGGAACACCGGACGTTGTGGAGGCGAGGCTAAGGTCAGACTGAGGCTCTGACCCCACTGTGTCCCCAGGCCTTGCAGTGCCCGGCAGGTCTGTGACATTAGCTGCCCTGCCTCTCACACAGTCCCGAGGGGGAAGGCAGCTGGGGACGTGGGGGCTGGGGCAGGTGCTACCATGGCCAGGGAGCCATGTCTCCCAGGTCCCTTTCCTGTCCCCTGTGCAGGCATTTAGCCAGGATTCACGTGCCACCTGCATGCAGGCGATCCTTCTTCCTTGGGACTGTCACACGGTCCTCAGAACTGGGATCCCATGGGCCTCTGGGAGTGCCCTTCCCTTCTGGAAGCAGCAGAAAAGTGTATCCTCTAACCTGAGGCATTAGCACCCGGAACATGGTGTGTGCACACACATGTGCGTGGGCCCGCATGTGCAGCGTGTCTGTGCCTGTGTGCTCGTGCCTGCTCAGGGGGAGCAGGGGCCTCTAGACAGCTTGGTGTTTTCCCTCCCCTCCCCTGGTCGTCGTGGAGAGAAGGGACTCCCAGGCAGGGAGAGTGACACCTGGAAGCGAGGGCCAGGCTGGAAGGGCCCAGACAGCTCACTGGAACCCTGGTGCCGGGTGTGCGGGCCCCTCCCCCACGTGGAAAGCACAGCCCACGGGGTCTTCCTCCCCCTCTCCCACTCAGCCCCCATGCCCAGGGCCCAGGTGCACCCATGAATTCACTCACGTTTAATGACTCTGTACTGACCGCCTCCCAGGTGCCAGCTCTGTGCCACGCGCCCCTGCACTTGGGTGGGGGTGGGGGATCAGGTTCGGGAGGGGCACAAAACCGGGAAAGGGACAAACAACAGTGTGACAGCGAGTGTGAGAGTGAGGTGGGACAGTGGGAATGTGAGTGCCTGAGTGTGGATGACCTTTGCCCGTGTGTGTGTGTGTGTGTGTGTGTGTGTGTGAGAGAGAGAGAGAGAGAGAGTGTGAGGGCGTGTGGTGTTGCACCTGGGGGTTTGTGCGTGTGTCTGGGTGTGTCTGCCAGCCTGTGAGTACGCATGATGGTGTCAGTGTGCACACAGGTGCACGGGAGGGAATGTCCAGCATCCGTGCACACAAAAGTCTTAAATGCAGATGTGTTTGCAGCCGACACAGGGCGCTGTGAGGAGGGTTGTGGGGCGAGGCTGCCAAGCACGGGTCCTGCAGAGTGGGCGGGGGGTGCTCCAGAATCCCGCACCCCAGCCTGGCCCCACGTGCCCACGTCTCTTCCTGGGGGCCACGGCAGCACGGGGAAATTGGGAGGTGGCAGCCAGGTGCAGCCGGCTGCGCAAGGACCAGCAAACCTGGAGACAGTTTCTTTCCTCTCTGGAGAATAGTGTCACCTCCCTCCTCGGTGGCTGTTGTAAATATTAAATAAGATCATGACTGTAAAGTGCCACCACAGGCTCTCCACCAGGTCGGTCCTCTTTCTGCCCTTCCATAAAAGCTTTCAGTGCGTGATCAATAACCGCCCGAGAGACTGAAAGTCTCCTCCTTAGAGACCGGCCATCCCCAGCGGGCAGGGCAGGGGCTGCGGAGCCAGAGCATCAGCCTTGTGGCTGCTGCTCAGAGGAGGCACAGAGACGCTGTCCCAGCGCCAGGGACCCTGCCTCCAGCCCCACAGGGCTCAGGCAAGACGGGGTGCAGGGAAGCCCAGAAGGCAGCCTTGCGGAGCCTCCAAAGCCCGAGTCTCTGCTGCTTTAGTTGTGACACTGGTGTGTGACTGTCCCTCCTTATCTGTTCTCAAAGCTGGTCACTGCACCCCCAACCCGTGCTTTCAGAAGCAAGGTTTCGGGGTTCGGCAAGGCCTCGGTGGTTCAGGAATAGATGTGCACTAAAACACTATGCATGTTCTTTTCAGGGTTTGTTTTTGGTTTTTTGGTTTTTTGCTGCTGCAGATCGTAACTGTGTTTTAAACATGAGATCTCTGCTCTTTGTGGATTTTGGTGCAGGTTTATGATGAGGTTTCTCCAGACAGGACAGAGAACCCCACTTTAGAGTGGAGGCCGACAGAAATACATGCGCTGGACACAGGAACCTGGATTCTATTTGTGAGATTCCCTGGACGAAAGACAGAGAGGGAAATGATTGTCCTGGAGGAGGGAGAAGCCTTTTGTGTGTGTACACTCCTCTTAGCCTTGTCTGTGATGCGCTAGTTTATGAAATCAAGAACTTTTCTCCAAATTATGTCATGATGTATAGTCAATGAGTGTAAATGTTGTTGCATTGCAAACATCAATGATTCCTTAATGTTCCTTTAAAAAACAGCTGTAAAGTATGGGAAAAGGAGTTTTCATCTAAAATCTAGTTTCTTGGTTAATCAGTAAGTCCTGATGGAACGGCTAAGCAATACGGGTTTGCAGCCAGAAGCTTCGCCCTTCACTCACACTTTGGGAGGCCGTGTGGGGCAGAAAGAGGCTGGACTCTAATCTCTGACCTCTGACCCCGGAGCCTGGCACTGTGTCTACACGGCAGGACCACATAAGCAGGGGGGTAGCGCTAGCCCAAGGTCCTTAAGGTTTGAGGGATCACAGGCCCCTTTTTGAATCTGATCAAAGCAAATTCGCTCTCCCCAGAGGAATTCACATGCGTGGAAACCCGACTTTTCTGAGCTCTGCAGAGGAAGCACGGTCCCGAACATCAGTCCTGCCCCAGGAGGAGGAGGGTACAAGAGCCACTTTTTCCGAGCCTTATCGAGCCATCTTGCTCTTTTCTTTAGCTGCATCTCAAGCAACACAAAGCCAGTCGAGCCCAAAGTATGATGGCACGCGCACACACATGTACACACACATGTGCACAGGCACACACGTGTGCACACGCACATACACACTTCCTCACCACGCTTCCTAAACATGGGATCAGATGTGCTTGAAAACCACCCTTGGCTTTAGATGTAATCACCCTAGTTTAGAGAATGACAGTTTTATTGTTCAATAAAACAAATTAATTGATTCAACTATCTTCACTAGTGGCGAGGAGGTTTTATATATTTATCCGAGAAGCAGGAGGAGACTATGAAATGATGGGGAAGGGAGGATTCCTCCACGGAAGCTAAATCTAAGGGATAGGAGGTGGCACACAGGCCACCACCTTCGACCTTTTCCTGTGAGTCTTCCACTCCAGCAACAAAAGGGCAAAAAGACATTTGAAATAACCACCGTCAAAAGGGGACATTTTACGAAGGCTCTGCAAAAATCCTTATGTGGAAGAAAACAGAATTGCCCTTAAATTTTTTTTTCTTTTTACCCTCGTCTCTGTCTTTTCCTCTTCCCACGATTTACCCTTCGCAAACAGACAGGCTCCGGCCTCTGGGGCGGAGGGAAAGGTGCAGGAACACCGCGATTCGACAGAGGGAGGAGTAATTTAATTGTCTGACTCCTTCTGTGCTAGAGAATATCAAACAGACGAGGGATAAAACAGGAGCTCAATAATTAATTTCCATGTTCCTCACTGGTGGGGCCGCCAGCCCCGCGCCGTGATTGCGGGGAAAGGTTGGATTCTGAAGTTTCACTCATTAGCTACGTGTTGTATGAAAATACCTGCATTTTCAAAAGGCATAGTGACAAGAATGAAAAATTTCAGCTATTAAAAATATCCTGGTGTCAGGGACTTTTGTGGAAGAACAAAAACTCTCTGATTCCCTCAGATAAATAATGAAAGCGTTGGTTGTCGAGAGGTTAAGGGTCAAACCTTCCCTGTTGACTAAAACACAAGGTTGACTTAAAAGATTTTCAGAAGTTATTCAAGGAGCCCTGCGTTAGGCTGGGATTTTTTTTTTTTTTTGCCTTCTAATGGAACCGAGTGGGCTCCCTTAAATTTCTGCCGCATTCAAAGCACACAGGTTTTAATGGGCCGGACATCGTCTCTGACACTGGCCCTGCACACCGCATGTATAATAGAGCACATTTGTGAATAATTAAATGATGCTGTCCCAGGCTCTGAGTTTATCCAAGGGTAAGTATTAAATTTAATTAATTCCGAATTAACTGTTAAGTTGTCCGTCCAAACGGGTGGACGGCAGAGCTAGGAGCAAACTCGCAGCCGCCCGAAGCCCGCCCCGTCCCCATCCAGCCAGGCCGGGAGCGGGAGTGTTTTCTTCTTGGAATACTGATTAGCCCGACACGCATTTGTTCACAAGCCTAGGATTCAAACTCGGGCAACATAATTTTTAGTACAAATTGTTCAATCATTCAAACACACAAACATTTCAAGGTAATTTCTGCAAATCCCCATTGTGATCTAATTTCTTATTAAGCAGAATAAAGCTGTTTGGCATTGCAATTAATCAGTTTGGGGCTCCACGGAGCATTTGCTGCAGTGTGCTGCCTCTTTTTCTTTTAAAAAGAGCATCAGAGTAACATTCTTCGGGCTCCATCCCTGTGTCTCCTACAGGGACACGCTCCTGTGCCCGTGCCTGGCTGCACACCCATATAGATGGATCTGGCACAGGTGGTCATCGGAGAGCTTTATTTTTACCACATTCTTTTGCTGTGTGTGCATAAACAACTGCCAGGGAAATTATTAAGTCTGTGTTTTGTAAAAAAAAATATATAAGGCTAAAACACAGTATCAATTATAAAATTACTCAGTGTCTAAACATTAAGCAGATCATAAATCATGTTTGCCAGTACCTTTTTTTTTTCATTTTGTAAATCTCTTGCCTAAAGAGCCCCCTTGTGAAATTGGGGAGAGCTGTGCTGAGAAAAAAAGGGTCGTGGGGGCCATGTGCAGGGTGGGGTTCACTTGGCATTTCCACTCTGGAGCGCTTTGCATATACAACCGCCGTTAACCAGGAGCCTGGCGGTGGTGAGAACTGCACTCAGACCCCGGAATGTTCCTGGCAAATGTGATTCAAAGTCTAATAATTCCTTTCAAGGATTGGGATCTCATTCCTAGTTGCAACTGATCAATAGGCAATTTATGAATGACCAATGTCATTCCTGGAAGTTTGGAGAGACAGTATTGGGTACATATTCATTCTCCGGTAATCATAGCAGGCAGCACCACCATTAGCAATTTAGGAGGCAAAGTAAAGCATGTGTTTTTATTTAACAAGAAAGATCTCAGTGAAGATAGGGTTATTATTTTAGAAGCAGCAGTGACTGTCTTTTGAGCAGAATAAATGGGGGCTCATAATTCTCTAATCTGACCTAATTTTAACAAGGAAAATGATCTGTTAAAACGTCCCAGAGAGAATACGAATTAGACCAGGTCAACAGTAGGTCAAACAGACAGGGTGCTAAAAAACCCGTTTTACTACTTTGTAGCATTTTATGCTAATTCAGTTCCCTTCTCTGTGATAAACAAAGCAAGTGGGAAGTAGCTAGCATCACACAGCGATGGGTCCCTAAGCTGCAATTTAATACAAATCCAGTAATTCCATTGCACAACATATCTAGTTCGCTTAGGCACAGCAAATACTGAAGGCGGACGGGATTGGATTGCGTGCCTCACGCTGCAGGTACATTGCCTTTAAAGCACAAGAAAACTAATGCGGTTTTAGTGCATGAGCCTTGTGTGGAGTAAATGTGGGTGTAGACGTGACACTGCCATGAAGTACCCGAGGGCGGGTGCAGTAGACGTCACAGCTGCAAAGGCATTCACGGATGCTGGTGGCGGCTAACACTGGCCAGCGTTTACCCCTAAAGGGAGAGGACCCGGGTTCCATGCTGCCCTGAGTATTCTGCCCTCGTGACTCAGGGCAAGCTTCATGAAGGACTCAGCCAGGAGAAGTCACTTCAGTCTTTCCATGCACCATCAACCCATTAGGAAAATTTCCTCTCCTCTGCACCATAAATGAAACCCCATGCCCTGAAAAAGTTGAATTACCTATGCAGATTATTTCTCTCCTCCTAAGAGAGAGTTTTGCTCACTGTCATTTATTACTGGGTTAGGCTGAAGGATTAGACGGTTAAGGGTGTGAATTGACTCAGCCCCTTAAAGCTAGGGTGCACCCACCGGCATGGTGGGATTAATCCATCTCCCTTCCGCACCTTCTTTACAGCCCAGAAGTGACTTAGGCTCCAGGGAGTGCAAAGCCCTTCAGGTGAGTGAGCCTTTTGTGCCTTCCATGGGGAGATCTGGCTTCTTGGATGCAGAAGACAAGGAAGATAAACTGGCTAAGATCTTCAGATTTAAAAAAAAAAATGTATGCAGGTCTTGAATCGGCAGTAAAGATAAAATTGGTGATGGTTTGAATCCCTAAAGATGTGACATTTGGATTTGATTCAATTCACCATCAGAGACTATATCTACATGCACAACTGCTTCTTCAATTTGGATGAAATTGACTCAATTTAGTCTGAAGAAAATGGACGACTCGGAGGCCTGACAGAAAACTCACGAGAACGGCTCAAGTCTCTTGGGATTGCTAAATGGTCCTCGGCAGATGATAGGTACAATATCTTTAATCGCATGTTTTGGCAAAAGCAGTAATGACTTTCGCAGACTTACCAGTTCCCATCTTACCCAGGGATCGTGGCTGAGAAATCTGTTCCCACCACCCGGCTCTAGTTCATCCGGGAGGCGAGGAGGTCTGGGACCTTTACCCAACCACCTGCTTATTCCGCAGAAAGCACGTGAAATCAGGCAGCATTGTTGCCCAGAAAACTCGGTGCTCCCTCCGGGCTTGGTGCCTGTGTCTTTTGACCTCTGGAGTTTATTACCCTGTTGGGGAGCTCTGCAGGACGCCAAGGGCACGGAGAGCCCGGGTGGGTGGACGGAGAGCTTCGTGGAGGAAGCGCTGTGTGGGCGGTGCTTCCCCCAGGAGCTCCTGTTCCAAGCGCTGGGCACTGCTGACTCAGACATCGCAGCCACCTGGAAAGTGGATGCCGTTGCTATTCACAGATGAGAAAACTGGGGCTCAGACAGGTCGGTGACTTTCCCCTGGTGACTATAGAGTCCGTGAGTGGACTGAAGCCCAGGCCACCTGGCCCCACAGCTCACACGCCCAACCGCTGTGCCCAGCTCCCCGGTGGAAGCAGCATGAGAAGATGCAGGAGGAGGGAGGGGAGGGTCTGCGGAGATGGCTCAGCAGATCCAGGGCAGAAGTCGCCAGCCGAGCATGCCCCTGCAGGTGGCTCTCACGTGGGAGCGGGACGTGCAATCAGTAGGGAGGTGGGGGTGGGAACCGCAGCAGCAAGAAGCCTGAACTGTATTTGCGGGTGACAGAAAGCCATCCGACCTTCTGATGGGGGAAGGTTGTGAGACAGCATTTTGGGCAAGGTATCTGATAGGAGGGAAGACCGTAGGAATGAATGGCGAAACTTAAAGAAATAAACGTCTAACCATGAGATCAAGAAAATGACTCAGGAGATGCTCAAGGCCAGGGCGGGGACTGGCTAAGGCAGGCGGGGGTCAGGCACGTGGGGAGTGGAGTGCCAGGTGCACCCCAGGGGGAAAGGATGGGCAGAGGGAAGAGGAGGGCAGGAAAGTGCCCTGGAGCAGTGTGCTGCTACACAGGTCCCGGGAACGACCGCAGGGTGACTTGGAGCCCCGCTGATTCTGAGAGGGGACCCCAAGGAAGTGGCTCATGCAGCTCTGTGCGGAACGTACCCGTGTACGGGTCTCTCGGTAACACAAACGATGCTGCTTACTGGGGAAACCAGCTGATACTTGAACTGCTACGTTTTTTCAGTTCTTAAACTGGCCTAGCGTTCTTTCCCTTGTTATATTATTTCCTTATTTTTATTAAAACTTATGAATTCTACTTAAGAATTCCACAAATCCTTTCACTAAAATTATGTATCTAATTGGTAGCCACATGTTAATCACAAAACATCTCCTCTGTAACTTTTACTTTTCGGAAGAAAGAAGGGCATATAACATTATTTTTTCCCGTGTTCCTGGAACAACTGCACCAGGGTTTTCATTAGTTTACTGTGAAAATCGTTGTCAGGCTTCCCTCCTCACCCCCTGCCTGTCGCACCTTTGTCTGAAAGAAAATTCCTAGTGGTTTTCATGGTTTTATAGCTTTTAGGTGTAGATGGTCACCTGATTAATTAGCTATAAAACTACACAGAAAAATATAAAACAGACGCCCAATTGCACCTTGTATGTAATGTATTATTCATTCCACCCAATGCAATCGTATATTTGGAGGAGCTTGTGCGTTGAATATGTCTGGCAAGGTGTTGCTTAGCGATGCATTTGGTTGCAATATGGACAATGCAAAATACACACTGAATGCTTTTTTCTAAAATTTTCGTTTTGGCTAAACAAAAAAAAAAAAGAAAGAAAAAGAAAACGAATGTAATGAAGTCAGATGCTCCTAACTGGAGACCTCTCAAGTGAGTTTCCAACCTCCCATCCTGAAAACGGCGAATGCATCAGCCGATGGTTTGGCCGGGGGCCTGAGGTCACGCTCTGTCTCCTCCTCTCCCTCCTGCAAACCCCAGGAGCCTCTCTTCACTACAGTGGTGAGATGCGTGAAGGACAATGGTGTGCTCTGAGAGAATCCAGAAATATTTATTGAGTACCTGCCATTTGCCAAGACTTTGGCGAGAGCCTAGGAGTGCCATGAGGATGAGTATGACCCCATTGTTCACGTTCCTGGAAGACCCACGGAGGGGTCGAGGCAGGTACAGCAGGGACTGGACATTTCCCAGCAAAGGCTCTTTATTAGGCTTTGGGAACTTCAGGGCAGCAACCCAACCTCCACGGTGCCATGGGGCAGGGAAGGGCATCTGAGACCCCTCTGCTGGGTCCCACAGCTAACAAGAGGGCTTTTCCACCTGAAAACACAGGACAGACACAGGAGGGTAGGGCTGCAGAAGCAGAAAGAGGGCGTTTAGGGAAAATATGGGCACCATCCGAGTCACTGCAGGAACAAGGAAGGGAATGCCCAGATGGCAGTATATCGCCTGGTGCAGCCGCCCTGCAGGGACGTCCCTCTCCTTTCCTTCCATCCCCCGGAGCGCCACCTTGCCTTCACAAAGATTCTTCACAAGTTTGTTCTAAGGGAAGGGCTTTTTTAAAGGCCACTTGCACGTTCTTCACCGATCCTGGGGGAAAATGGTGTCTGCCCGGCCACCTGTTGGAATGCGGCCTGGGAAGGATGCCGAGTCAATATCGACCGACAGTGTCACACACGGTGATGCATGAGGAGGGGTTGCAGCTCCCACCGGAAAATCCATTTGGACAGAAGAGCAACGTGGAGCTGCTTATGACACGGAGATGATGGGTGAGCTGCCTTCTCGCCGACACAGCGGGAGAGGCCCCCGCGGGCTCTCGGGGAGCTCCCATCGCCACTGACAACCGGGCGCTGTGCCCACGTTAACACGGCGATAAAGGGCACGGCCGTTTCCAGGTAGGAATACAGCTCGCTCAGGCCCTGATGAAGAAACTCAATTAACAATCCAACGGCGACTCCCTTCTTCTGTTACCAGAGAGCGTATGATCACATCCCCCGGTAAACGGGGCTCTGCTCTCCACGGTCTGTCCGATCTGCACAGTGAGGGACTCGCGGTCTAGTTATCTGTCCAGTTCCCTTTAAATTCACTGTCATAGTTCACGAATGCAGGTCAAAGAGTCAGCTCAATGATACACTTGGCAGGAGTAGCTTAACACAATCCTAAAACCTAGAGGACACGTATGTTTTAATACAAAACTAACACAAAGGCGTTATTTTGTTAGATTGGCCCTGTAGCTAGGACTCCAGTACTTTTCTCACTTAAACGACATTTGTGTAAATAGGACAACAGTGAGCTTTGGTTTTGCGTTTTTGCACATGCATATGCTAATTTCATAGCAAAAGCAGTGCGAGCAGGCCTCTGAGCCTAGACAGGAGCAAGCCCTGGGCCAGTGGCCTGGCTTCTCCTCCTCGAAAGCCCTTGAACTGCTTAGAACAGGACCACAGTTCTCCACCATGTTGGTTGAATGACAAACTGTTCTCCATTGAACAGCTGAGTAAAACTTTAAGTGTAGCAGTTTACAACGTGCCTCAAAAATATCTCATCTAATCATGTCTCAAGACCTGTGGAACTAGCACTCTTCAAACTGTTGACTCAGAGAGGTTAAGTGACCTGTCCTAGGTCACACAGCAAGCAATGCAGTCAGAACACAGAAATTCCATTATAATTCTCCCCCTCACACCATACTACGTGTCTTCTGCTCCTGCCCAAGTATATTTACTCTTGAAAATTCAGAGCTCTACATGCCATTTGGGTTTTAGAACTCATTTCTTTGACAAGACTTCTCTCAAAATTATAAAATTCGAGTATAAGATGAATTACTATCTAGATTCAGGCTCTTAACTACAAGTGCTGACCTCCATAATACTGCTGATCATCTGGGGTCCCAGTGCCACACAGATCTCCACATGGGCCCTGAGGCCCCAGCGTTGGGCGACTCCATCTACGCACCGTGCACGCAGGCTCCTTGCCCAGCCCCAGGGCCTCGGGCTCCTCTGGCTGACTGTCGAGACACTGTGCATCCAAGTTCAGGATGAGCCAGCCAGTGAAATAGAATTTTCCAATCACACAGTCTTCGGTGGCCACTAATTCACATGGACATCGGCCTATGTGACAAAATATGCCTGCCCTCCTCCTCGCGCCAGCCCGTAGGCGCTCAATGTTTCTGAAGTGCGCGCTGCTTCCCTAGCTTCACTGCCTTCACCTACACACAGCCAAGCGAAGTGTGGCTTGGATCTCGCTCCCTCTGGAAAAATTCCCTCTGGAGGGACCCCAGCCACCTGTCTATGTGCCACCTCTGCATGCCAGACACCGACGCTCTGCGACCTGTGCAGCCACACCCGTGACTGGGCCAAAGGGGATGGGCTGGACCGATGCCAGCTCTAAGACAAAGGTTGTCCTGCCAGCACGCCTCTGCCTTAGAGCGTCTCTGTTTAGTCCAGCGGGAAGACACCTGCTCGCACAAGCCGACGCCCAGTGTTAAGGAGCTCTGATAACTTGGAGGAGAGAAACAGCCGGCACTGGGAAGGGAGAAAGCTGAGTGGCAGCCTCAGCGACAGGGAGCCCCGGCTCCCCCTGCTCCGCATGCACTCGCGGGCACAGTCCTTCTCTCTGCCCTACAACTTTCCCGGGTCCCACTTTGGGGTCCCAGCAAAGGCCCCTTACGCTCTCCCTCATATTGCCAGGAGTATGAGACTGATTCTGGCTCTTCTTACCTTGGTGCTGAAAGCTCACTGAAGCAGCGGCTCTCTGTCACTGTCGTGCAAACACTGATGGAAGAATGGAGCTTCACGCTTTCCAGAGCATTTAGGAAACATTAACGAATTAACGAGTTTCTTGAAGGCTTTGAACTTCTTCATGAAAACTCCTTCTAGACTTAACAGCTTATTCTATAGTGGAGAAAGGTAACAGCCCTGGTACAATCATCTGTTGGGTGAATAAAATTAAATTAATGTGCATTTGAAATTGCAAAATCTGGGGGATAGGAAATCACACAAGTTCTCTTTTTTTTTAGAAAAAAATCATTTTCAGCATTAATGAAAGAAACCTAAGGGAATGGTCGATATGGTTTGTATGTGGGGCAAAGAATAGCAGAAACTCCCCAACAGATTCCCTTTCAGAATTACAATAAGCAAATCAAACCCTGCCTCCTTTTTCTTGCAGGGATGGTGGACTCCGTGGAATTGTGGCAGTAGGTTGCAAACAATACACAAAATGGAAGTCCTGTTCCAGTGTGCCATGCATTATTTGATGTCAGTTGCAGAATATTCAAGGCCACATCCGTGCTATAATATTCACTGTGTTCTGTAGTGACACATATTCGAAACAAAGTCCATTGAGCCCAAACACTTCCAGATAAAAAAGAGAAAGGAAATGTTTGTTGACAGTTTTTAAGACTTCTGATTTTCCCATTCCCTCTCTCCTCAGGACATGCTGTAATAGGGGAGTTTCAGGGAGGATAACTCTTCCTTTCATCCACTTTTGCTTTGAAACAAAAGGCCCCGCCAACCTTCCAACTATTTTCAAAGCTAAGTTTTTGTGTTTTGCGATGGTTTGATAAAGTGGATTGCAGTGCTGCTGCACGGGCAGTGCGAGGTCTTGGGGGAAGGAGGCTTGAGCCTCATCCGGTGGCCCCATTCTGGAGTCTTCCTGAGTCAGAAGACCGCCACGTTGATGGCAGGGATCTTTCCCAAGAAGGAAGCCTTGTAGAAGCAGAGAAACCAGGCAGGGGGCCACGCCTGTCAGTGGAGACACTGAGCAAGGCTGCTGATGGAGGGAGGCCCAGGCGAAGTCCAGCCCCTGCTTTTATTTCCCCATCAACCCCACCACCTTCAAAGCACTCGGAATATTTTCTGCCAGCCTACGGACCTCGCAGTGACTGCAGAGCGTTTCTGTGCCTGGAGACGACCACTTCTTTGGGTCTGAGGTCCCAAGTCACCCTAGATGCTGGTTAGCTTTAAAATCATGAGGGAAGGGACTATATTTCTGTGACCAAATAAAATAAACTGTTATTGTAAAGTCAGGAGAAAAACTGCATAAGGATTCTGACTATGTCCTTTTCTTCTGTGTGTCTGTGGTCTCCTGGGAAGGGAAGATAGAATTGAAAGTAAGCTGGAACTAAAACCAAAAGCTTGAATTCCGGTTTCCTTGGTGGCAACTACTAATCCTATGATCCTGGGTAAGTCTGTGAACATTCTAAATAAAATTTCCTGATTTATTAAAAAAACTAAAACATAAAAATGAAGTGCTAGCCAATGTAATAAGGCAAGAAAAATAATTAAAAGGCACACATATTGGGAAAAAAACTGTCCTTATCCACAGACCACAGGATCGTCTGTGTAGAAAAACCAACAAAATCTACACAAAAATATCTTCTAGAACTAACAGTTGCAAGGTGAGAAGATTCAAGTGCAACACAAAAATAAATCATATTTCTATGTACTAGCAATCAATAATTAAAGGTATTTTTAAAAGTGTAAAAAGCTCCAAAAAATAAAATATTTAGGTATAAGAAAACATCTAAAGGATCTGATAATAAAAACTACAAAATGCTGATGATAGAAACCAAAGAGGATCTAAATAAAAGGAGATACACATCATGTTTATAGTTGGAAGACTCAATATAGTTATCATGTCAATTATCCCCAAACTGACCTATAGACTTAACACACTTCCAATAAAACTCCAGAAGAACTTTTTGTGGATATTGACAAGTTAACTCTATATGGAAAGGCAAAGGAAGTAGAATAGCCACAAAAATTCTGAAAAAGAAGAATAAAATAAAGGGCTTACACTATCCAATTACAAGAATTCATATAAAGTTATGGTAATAACAACAGTTTGATAGTGGTGCAATGATAAACACATTAGCCAATGGAACAGAATAGAGTCCCAAAACAGACACAACAGTATATAGTCAATTGATTTTTGACCAAGATGCCAAGGCAATTCAATGGAGAAAGGACAATCTTTTCACTAGACATTCATATGCAAAACTATTAATTTCAAGGTATATCTCAGACCTTACACAAAAGCTAACTTAAAAAATATCACATATCTAAATTTAAAGTTTAAAACCAAAACGTTTTTAGGAGAAAGCATTGGAGAAAATATCTGTGACCTTAGGCTACTCCAAAGACTTTTATATAGGACTCCACAAAAGAGAATTGAAACATGAGCTATAGACTGGGGAAAAATATTTGCAAAACACATATCCGAAAAAAGAGTTGTATGCAAGATATATAAAGAAATTGCAAAACTCAATGATAAAAAACAATTCAATTAAAAAATGCACAAATGAGTTCAACAGACATTTCATCAATGGAAAACAAGCCCACGGAAAGATGCTCACCACATTAGCTGGTAGGGAAATACAATTCAAAATCACAAACTACACAACTATTATAATAATGGCAAAAAAACCAGAGACACAAACACACAGCGACTTTGACAGTACGAAGTGCTGGCATAATTCAAAGCAACTAGAACTCTAATACATTACTGGTGTAAATGCAACATGGCAGGGCTACTCTGGAGAAGATTGGCAGTTTCTTGTAATGTTAAACACAAACTTACCATATAAATTATCAGTCCCACTCTTAGATATTTACCTAAGAGAAATGATAACATACAGTCACACAAAATCCTATCCACAACGTTTATAGCAGTTTTTTTCTTTTTAATCACCAAAAAACTGTAAGCAACACAACTACCTTTCAGTGGGTTAATGGATGAACAAACTCAGCACCGTGATGCAATAAACTATGGCTACAGCCAACATGGATGAGTCTCAAAGGCATTACGCCAGGTCAAAGAGGCGACTCTCCATTCATATGCATTGTCTGATCCCATGTACGTGACGTTCCCACAAAAGGGTAAACTGCAAGGATGGGGAAACATCAGTGGTTGCCATGGGTCAGGGAAATGAGTGGAGGATTTAACCCTGAATGGGCAGCAGGAGGAAATTGTGGGCATGATGGAATGCTTGTGTATCCTGAATGTGGTAGTGGTTACATAAATCTACATACATGTTAAAACTCGTAAAAGTATACACCAAAAATCCCAAAAAAGTTAATCTGCTCTATGTTCATTTAAGCATTTTTTTAAATTAAAAATGAGAAAAAATAACACTCCACTCCACCCATCTTACTCATGGATTCACTCTATAAATATTTTTAAAACCCCAACACACGGAAAATGTTACAAAAGTAACTGCCTTGGTCTTATATTGGCTTTTCAACTTCCAATATTTAAGGTGCCCAAGAAATTATTCAGCACTTCAGCCCCATCTTCAACAGTGTTAGAGATGCTGTTGCTCCAGGCTTGAATCCAGGGGTCGCCTTGTGTGGCTGGATCCACCAGAAACAGAGACTCCCCAGAAAATTGCCCCTTCCCTGCCGCTTCTTCCATCTGGACTCTTGATCACCTTAGAGGGTGCTGGGACATTGCGAAGGCTGAATTGTGTCCCCTCAAATCCCATATGCTCAAGTCCTCACTCCCAGTGTCTTGGAACGTGAATGTATTTGGAGTGAGGGTCTTTGCAGAGGTAATTAAGGTAAAATGAGGTCGTGAGGATGGGCCCTAATTCAACCTGGCTGGTGTCTGCATGCAGAGAGTAATTTGGACACAGACACAAACACAGAGGAAAGACCCCGCGAAGACCCAGGGAAAACAGCCGTTCCCAAGCCAAGGGGAGGGGCCCCAGGGGAAGCCTGCCCTGTGACACTTGGTCCCAGGCTTCCAGCCTCCTGAACTGTGAGACGGTAAGTTTCTGTTGTCACCCCGGTCATGGTACTTCGTCATGGCAGCCCAAGCAGACTCAGACGGGCACCTGCCAGGCACTTGGGGCAGAGGAATCTCCCGTCTCCCCTGAGATGTCCCCCTCACATCATAGCTGCCAGGCACGACAGGGGTTAAGTGAAACATCGTAAAATCAGATCAGGTCTCCACTGTCTGCTTAAAAGTTGCATCTCTGGATTTTACATGAATTTTTAATTTTAGATGACACCTTTGACTAGAAGTGACAGTGGAGCAGATCATTTGTGTAATTACAGCAACAATCACCAAGGAAAGAGAGCTCCTCTCCAAAGAACAGAAAACACGGAATGGATTTGGCGGTGACGAGGCTGTAGCCGGAGCTGCAGGGGCCTCCCAGGCTCCTAATGACCTCACGGCCTTGCAAAACAGGAGGCCATTTATTTCCAGCGTTAGGCAACGCATGCCATAAATTCTCAAGGAAAAGCAGCATTTGCTTCAAAAACATATTTTTCAAGGACTAAGAACAAAAAAAAGGGGTAGCTCCAACACGAAGGTATCAGATAAATAAAACCAAGTTGCAGCTAGAGTTCGCATGTTTGAGCTGCGTGTTTAAAGTGATCATGTCCTGGGCAGCACAAGCTGCTGTGTTTGGGCTTTTTTCCCCTCAGATCTGATATCGAGGCCTATTAGTGACTATAAGGCAGGGTAATTAAGCTGACAATCTGGCCATGCAGTAGAGGCATGATAAAAAGCTTTAAAATGACTCGGTCTAGAAAACACAGGTGTGGAAATGTGGTTCAATTTCCACAGCACAGAGGAGCCTGACGCGGGGTTCTGTGAACGTGTAGCACGCAAGCAGGGAGCAATGAACCAGCGCACGGTCTGCGGGCAGGATGTTTCTGCTTCCACACACCAAGTATGAAGACCTGCCTGCAACTCACACCACTCTGAGAAAGGGGAGAAATATCTGCTGTGAGTTTTTAAGATACTGAGAAAGCCACAGAGAGTTTTAGAAAATCGATTCCTATTGAGTAGCTAAAGTTTGAGAGCAAATGTCGTGTTTTTGTTGCTTGTAGGAAGATCACAGCTAATTAGTCTTAGCTAAGTAAAGCATGTCCTTTGAAAGCTGGTGACAAGTTGCTCCGCCCTCTGAAGAATTGCCCGTGGTCACACTATCAATATTAACATCTGTGGTCTCTTAATTGTGACTTGCTCTTGTGAAGCCTGCGGACAAGCCACCCCCATCTCTAGTTAGAACAGTGGTTTTACGGAGAGAAAAATAATTCAACAGGTGGAAATAACCAGGGGTCTCCTTTGCCAGGTTTTGGTGATTATAACCTAAATTTCATTTCTGATTGGAAGGTTTGGAAGTTGCAATTTATATCTTTCCTCCCATGCTCTGCATGCTGTTAGAGTCAGTACTGCTGTTTTCAAGGTCCTGGTGGGATCAGTGGGGTTGTTAACCTGGGAAGACGGTCACGGTGGCAGGTTCGTCATGGAGATGGGCAATTCCTCCCGGCCCCAGAGGCAGGAAAGGCCACTTGGGCCCGTGGGTTGTCCACGTCCACAGGATCCCACTGGGAAGGAGGACAAGGATCCCATCTATGCCAAGTGCCTGCAGGTTTTCTTTCTCCTAATGCCATGGAGCTCACACTCCTTGTGGTTTTCCAGATTTATTACATCTTGAATGGAAACAAAAAACGCCTTTCTTGGCCTCTAGAAATAGATCTTTTGCTCAAAGAGTCAAGTGCTGAGGAGACGACAACAGGTGATCTGTGGCATCTGAGCAGATGCTCCCTGTTACTGAGAGTGATACCTGGGTGTGGAGGTCGCGTGCTTATCCAAATCCCATTTCCCCTTTGCAAAGATTCCTGCAGGGCATGGCTCTTTTCAGGTAAAATATTCATTTACAACACACACATTTTGGTAGGGAGTAGAAAACCAGTTGGAAAATTCCCGGCTTATATGTTGGTATTAGGTGGGGAGACTGAGGCACAGTGGTGTCTAGGCTGTGTCTTCATGCTCCGGAGCCAACTCGCTGCAGTTACTCTCCAGACTGCACTTTCCAGGCAGGATGGTTTAGACAAAGAAGAGTGTTTCTCCAGTGGCGTATCAAAGGGAAGGATTCTTGGTTGATGAAACACAGTCATGTCAAAAGAGGAAAAAGACCCCAGATGGCAATCCCAGCCTCCAGCGAGCAGTCCAACTGCAAATGTACTTTGTGCGAGTGCACTGTGGTTCCCTTGGTTTTCTGTCCGGAGTTCAACAGGTCACAAAAGGAAAAACGGCTCTGGGGGAGAAGAGACTGCCCAAGCCTGCCATTTGCTGCCTGTGGCTGATTCACCTAGGACTTCAGCAGTCGGTGGCTGAATTGCCAGATTGAGAACTCTTCTTGGGACAAAATAAATAAAAGGTGGGTTTGAGTGTTGTAACAGAAAACCTAAAAGAAAATCAAGGTGCCATAGGACCCATTATTAAAGTTAAAATATTAGAAAACAGGATTTTCAGGTGATTATGCTTTGCCTATAATCATTGGTAAGGTGATTACTGGCTCAATAATCCATTTTATAAATGGTTGCTTTAGAAAGGAGAGACCCTGACAGATTGAAGAATGGCAAACTCCCGTCTTTAAGAAAGGGACTAGGATAATAACCAGCAAGAAGGAGACAGGATGTCTGACCCCATGGTAGGCAGAATCCTGGAGACATTAACAAGAGATGAGATCACCAAACATCTGGAGAAATAAACCAGTCGGGATATTCAGAGGCTGTCTAAGAAATCAGACGGAACTGTGCTGGGGGACAGGGCAGAGGCAGAGCCCACTGCTCTGCCCGGCGTGGATTCCCTGCACGGATTCGGGTTGATATTTAGCACAGGTCCAATGGGCCCATGGCTCCAGTGTAGTCATAGACTGTGTCCAAAGGCTGCTTTCCTGAGATGGAGGACGCCAGTGTCTGAATGTCCCCTGCCCAGATGAACTCTGAAACACAGAAGAATCTAGGCTTTCACAAAACATACACAACGGCCATTGGTAAGAGCCATTCTCATGTCGGGTGATTGACACCAGAGTCAAATAGCTTATGCAAAGCAGGGGTGTGTTAGTCTGCATGGCAGAGAAGGAAGACAGGGTTCCTTTACAGATGGAAAAACTGTAGAAACCAAGGACCCCATGACGAGAACAGGGGACTCTGGGCCACCAGAGGTCCCTCTCTAGCGCTCTCTCTCTCTCTCTCTCTCTCTCCTCACATCTGTTTCTCACTTCTTTTTTCTCTCCCTTTGGCTTCATTCTGAAGACAGACAGACTCCACACAGCAGGAAAGGCAGCCAAGAGCAGCCTTGGACTTGCAGCCTCAGAGCTGAGCAGAGAAACGAGCTCTCCCGTAAGGCATGTCCATCAGCTGCCCGGGGCTGTGCTTGGTCCCCTCTGGGTCACATGTCCACTATTTACACCAATTGCTTTACTCAGAGGGTGGGGTCTTGGGGATGGTGGTCCCAAGAGAGATCCACGATTGCAGTGGGAACACCCCCCAGGGTGAGGCAGGGTGAGCTGAATGTTGAGAACCCAGAAAATAGTATAAGTTCGCTATCACACACAGGGGGCATCTGTGTCTGTCTCTACAGATTCTGACTGTACGTTGAAAATTTTGCAGTGGGTTAGGATCATAAATACTTCAATTGTCACCGTATATTACTCTCAGTATAACACAATTTCTTGTTATGACAACTTGGGTTTACTTTACTGGCTAATGAGAAAGTCTCTGCAATACTTTTGCTGTCATTTATAATCGTACTGGCAACACATATGAGTGCAAAGTCCTTTGCTTCATGGAAAGTGCTGTCCTTATGGCCGTGAGGAGGGTTCATAGGGACATCTCTGTAGCTCGCGGTTGGGAGAAACAGCCATGCTGCACAGATCCGAGCTTGCCTCTACTCTGCAGGTGACAGGTGCCTGCTAGGCATTCTGGACTGAGGGACCACACCGCGGGCTCGCACAGCTGCTGTCGCTGGAGGTTCCGGGCTGCGGTGGGTGGGACTTCGTGTAAGCAAGCAGAGGACGTTGTTCCTAAGAACTGAATAGAGGGTCAGCAGGAAATTTAAGTCCCAGACATAGCTGATTCTTCTTAAGGGGCTTCCTGCTTCCACTCTCGCTCCCGTATGTATTCTCTACGCCAGAGGGAACTTGTACTCCCTTACATCTACTCACTATTTTCCCGCTGCAAACCCTCCACTGACTTCCTATCACAATGTAAAAAATGCACCTAAACGTTCCCCCGATCTATGTTACTGCCCCGCTCGCTCGGGAGCGAAGCTCGTGCACACACCGCCTCCCACCCCGGTCCAGTCCCGTGTCACTCCTCGTCCGCTCTGCTCAGTGGTGCTTGTCCTTGGGTTTCAGCAAAGCCGGTTCTTTGTCTTCATTTGGTTTTAGCTTGGAAGTCACCTCCATAGAGAGACCTTCTCTGGCCCTCCAAACTAAATGAGCCCCCCAAACTAAATGTCCTTCGTAGGATTTCACCCTGCTGTGTACGCCTCCGCCCCCCCAAACGAGCCGGGAGAGGAGCCGGGACTTTCTCCTTCGCCAGCGTCCGCGGTGCCCGCACCAGCCTCGCACGTGCGGGGCCTCCGTTCAGTGCGGCCGGGCAGTGCCCGGGGAAGGAGCCTGGCAGCTCACAGGACAGAGCGCCGTGCGCCCGCCGCCGCCGGGCCTCCGTGGTCTTCGTTTTATGGTTTCGACTATGAGCAAGGCCAACAGCTATCTGTCCACTCTGAGGCTGGCGAGCAGGTGTCACTTAGCTGGAGGACACGAAACCTCAGACACACGTTTTTGCTGGTTTCGCCGTCTCGCAGGCGGGAACGCTCTTCAAGGGCTGGGAAGGACACGCTTTGTTTTTTTCCTGGAGGGATTCATGAAGCTCTCTAGACAGCGCTTAGGACTATTTGCTGAATGAATGAATGAATAAGTAAGCATTGAGGGTTATTGTTCAGATTAGATGCTCAACAATCATTGTAACTGAATAAATAATTCAAAATATAAACAGATAATTTTCTTAGATTAACAGTTAAAAATGCAGAAATATAAATCAAACACAAGAGAACACTTGATAAAACCCCTACATTTCTCACCCTTTTCATCCACACAATTAAACTCGTTCCCTGAAAGGCCACCCACACCACGTCTCACCGGGAGGCTGCAGGAAATACGGGAGGCGAGGACCTGGCGCTGGCGCAACTTCTGATGTAAACAACCGGCACCGACACCAGTGACCAAATAAACCAATTAGATCAAATTTAATTTTTAAATAAATGAGACTCAAACGACTGGCTTTCTTTGCCTTTACAAGGCAACGTGGTCAGCCAGAGTGAGTTTATTTTCCTTATCATTTATTTACAGGTTCTGCAGACACGGTCGCGGGGGCAGAAGGACTCGTGGAAAGCAAGCCCATGTTGCAGCCGTAGAGACAACGGCCCAGCCACATCCGTGGCTGCTGGTGAAGACCAGGGCGGCTGTCAACCAGAGGTGCTCGGCACACATGCACAGGATGCACGCGTGTGCACACACTTGCACACAGAGATCCGTCGTGCGGGCAGCAAGTAATCAGTGTCTGAGACGGCGCTAAAGTCAACAGAGAGTGCCCTGGTGGGGCTTAACGCAGAAACTGCAATTAGACCGGTCTGGAACTATTCATCACGCAGTGTGCCGTGAGAAGGCCGGCTGGCCGAGGTCAAGGTCCCATAAGTGAGGGTATTAGCCATGGATGTGACACTGGATGGGTTTCCAACCTGCTCGTTCAGGAACTAATTGGTAGGTCAAGAAATTGCAAACACTCCTCTGAACAAGCCAGGAAAGGGGCAGGAGGAAAGGGCAAAGTTTCGTCCTGAATAGAGGAATCCTCGTGCTTTAGACGCTATATTCTTTGTTGCTTGACATATTCACATTATCCCAGAGGCCGTTTTAGTTGGTCTCCAGCTGTGAAAAAGACAACATCACATCTGTGGTGTCAGGTGGAGGCAAACACAACAGGAAAAAATTAATTGAAAAATCTTGTTCAGATATTTTGCAAAGAAATTAATAATGCGCTTGCCTTGCGGAGAGATGGCCCATTTTCATGTCCAGCGCAGACATTTCATGCACATTTGAATATTTTTAGTTTGAACATACTGATACTGCAAAGACAATTTATAAAGATGTAAAAATATAGAAATCACTCTGTAGCTTTACTAAAAGGTAAATATACTAAATTTATCAAGGTCTATGTACCAAAATATCCATACAGATTGTGCAATAGAAAAATGGATTTGTTGTTGTGGTTGCATTTTTATGTAATTTGGATGAAATGTTCTCTGACCAGCAAACACGTCTGCACATGACCCAGGCCAGGGACACTGCTGAGGGTGGGAGGATGGACTGCCACCTCCTCGTCCCTGCAGCACCTGCTTCCCAGCCATTCATGTGGCGCATCCTGAAACCTGCACACAGATATGCAGGCGCCTTTGTTGTCTAACACTGGCCGACGTGGGGAAGCCAGAGGAGGAGGCAGAGAATTTCCCCTGAGATAATTAAAATAATCAATTTTTCCATCAGATCATGTGAATATCACATCAATTACTATCACATTTTTAACGTGACTTCAAGTCACTCATGACACACTGTTTGCCAGTCTTTTAATTGTATCAGTAAAAGTGAATTTCCACCTGATATGGTAATTAAACTAAATATGTGATAATGCATTTGATTAGGGATGGGAAAACATAAGAGAAAATCAAAATGAAAGGACACCAGTGAGTCCTTGCGTCACGTGGTCCCCTTCCCTTCCCATGGGCTGCTTCTTCCCCGAAAGGTCCTCAGTCCTCTTGTTTTGCAATCCAGTTTCAATTGCTTTGCAATTCTGTGCCCACTGTTGCTGGGCACAGAAGGTGAACTCATGAAATGTGTCACAGAGGCTTTGTTAACTCCCCAGCATGAGATTTCCAGGGAGACATGCAGAAAGAAGCTCACATCTTAACTTCCTCTGGGGTGACTTCAGGGGATCCTACCTCTCCCTGACCCCCAGAGGAAGGCAGGTCAGGACGACCTGGCCACTCAGGACACTCAGACACCACTCCATGATGACCTCAGCATTTGCCTTCCTCTTCACTGAACAAAAGATTTCTCCTCTTTGTGGGAGGACAAGTGAAGCAGACTCCGAAGTGGCTGAAGTCAGTAGATACCAGTTCACATTCTAGCCCTGCTGCTACCACTGCAAGACACTTATCTCTCCAGAGCCTCGTGTTTCCCAGGCATGCAGTGGAGAAAACAATTTCCATCCCTCAGGGTGGTTGAGTGCGTGACATCTTGGGAGGGTGGAGAAGCACATTGTACAGCCACACACAAGAAAACACAAGGCCACACCACTCCTCATCACTTGGAAGATAAATACTCTGGCTGGTGTCATTTCAAATTCTAGGGTTAAGTAACCACTGACCATGTTCATCATTAGGCTAATAAGGATTCATCTCTGTGTTGTGTTGAAAGGAATCGGAAACTAGACTCCTGAGTGGTAGATCCTTGTTGAAGACAAGCTGTTGAAGCGACACAGGAGCAAAGGAGCAGGAGGGACATCCTGAAGGGGGAATGGCTTGGACACTCTCCGTTACGGGAATCCCTGGAATCTATTCAAATGCTCCATAATTCAATCAACATTTAGGAAGTGCTCAGTATACGATGACCCAACTGCGTGTGCTAGAGAGAGACACCACGGCGAGCAGGAACTTCAAGGGGCCTTACATGATTTGGTGTAGGTATGAATTTGCAAGGTGCAAGGTGTCAGTTGTACCAGGATGTTTTCCCATGCACCTTAAATGAGCTAGAGACAAAGTACCAGATACATGGAAGAAACCACCTTCTGGAAGCTGCAAAATCAGACCAGATACAGTAGCGGTGTCATAAAAATGCTGCGTCACAATAGTGTCTTTATGAAAGTGCTTATGAGAACCGCATGAATACCAAATGAATTCATTATGGTCACCGCTATTTCCACAAACACCAAATTAACGTATAATGACTGGACTCTCAAAGTGCTACCAATTTTTGAAAAAAAATAACTAGAAATAATGGGAAAATTAATTTCATTACATGCCCAAAAGGTCATATTTTAGAAAGAGTAGTTGGAAATACTTAGCTGGTTGTCAACCAGCAGTTTTCAGATACTGCATTGGCTCATTTATTCTTCCAGCTTTGGCCAGAATTTATTTCAATTGCATTCTCAGCGATGCCCCAGCAGAGAAGGTACTGTGTCTGTTATCTGAATGCCCACGAGTATCCTTCATTCTGGGACTCCTGGCACTGAAAAGGTATGTCTCATCCTGCATATGGATCCCTTACAGAGGCAAGAAAACCTCTGCCAACAAAGTCAGCTCCCAAACCCGCAGAACTGGAGGTTCCTTTCCTAGCTCTCTGGGAGGCAGAGTGACTGGTATGGATGAAACATGACTGTGCAAAGGCCTCAATCATTCTTCCAGAAGCCACGTTTTCCAACAGAGTTTTAGGTGAAGCTGGTGCATCCCAAGGGCAGGAGTCTGAAAACCCTACACACACACAAACACACACACTTGAAATGTATGTATATACGTAACCTTAAATGTATTTATGCATATATACACATGTAATCAATTTTAATAATATTTTAACTAGGTGACCCCAGCCCTAGGAATCTGTCCCCTCCCCTGGAATTGGTGGCTAAATGGTGCATTATCCAAGGACTATGGTCTGGTGTGGATATTCTTCACGGAAACAGAGTCTGACGAGATTTGGGTGGATGGTTCCATTTACATCCTAATTTTACTTTCCCTCATCCCTCACCCTGTTATTTGAATGGTTCACAATTCAGAAGTTCCCAAATGCCGAGCAGGGCTGAATCCAGCTCACAGGAGGGGCGTTTTAAACACAGGTGTCTGAGCTGCCCTTGGAGCCTCTGACTCGGGAGGTGCAGGCTACAGCCCAGCAATGAGTGTTTTAAACACCCCCCAGGACACTGCCCTGTGCAGCCACATGGGAACCACTGGTTTCGATGCTCCGCCCCCGCCAAGCCACCTGGCAGCTGCCAGCACTGTCCCTGCCCTGGTACTTGATGGGGGAAAGGAAGGCAGTTTGGGAGAAGTCGGAAGGGATTCAGAATCTGAAAGACTGGGGGCTTTGTCAGCATTTTCTAATTTGAAATAGTCAAAAGGAAGGTGTCAAATCTGTGCCAACCTCCCAGGAACTACCCTAAAGGAAAAGGAAGGCACTGGGCAGAAGTGGCCGGTGTCACAGACCATAGAGCACATTTTCAGAAGACTCAGGACACTTTGGATGCAAGTGGCAGAATGTGACCACCCTTTGGGCTTTCCCTCCACAATCCCAGGTGGTGCAGGGACTGAAGGAGTCATTGCCACAGTTGGAGTGTCCCCACGCCCTCGGGTCCCCATTCCCCCTCATCCGGGGTCGTCCTGCCCGGACCCTTCCATGCAATTCTGTGTGAACATGGCTCATTTTCTGACTGCATCCTGTAGCCTGAACCTTTCCTCCAGGAACCTTCGCCTGTTTATGCTCTAACCAACTTCCTTCCTAAGAATGAGCCATCTGGCCCCATGATCTTCATTAACTGCTTGAGGCATTTTCCCTACTCTCAAGACACTTAATTGTGAAAGAAAATAAATGAAGAAATAAAGTACAGTATATATTCAGGAAAAAAAAAAAACGAAGTAAAAGTAATGCCCAGAGTAACTAAAAGGTGTAAAATCAGCCCTCTCCAACATGGTTTGAAGAGATAAGCTTCCAAGCAAGACCAGGAAGGCAGGAATATCTCAGGCTCGACATCAGCTTTGGTGGGTGTAATTAAGCCATGGGAGTGGGGAGGGTGTTCTAGCCACAGCCATCACGAGCTGGGTGCTGATCAGCACAGACTCCAATGCAAAGCACATTCAGAAAAATTACTTTCCGTGTGAGCTTCGTAAAATGTTTAGAGCAAATTATAATATTAAAATGCTGATCTTATTCATCATGCTGGCAGAAGCATATGACTTATGCACGGATGGGAATGTTTAGAAATTGACCTTAAACGCCCTTTATTTGGCAACTTTCAATGTGCAAATGAGAATAAGATAAATCTTTCTGGGAAAAAAAACCAATGCTGTTTCAGTTAAGTTATGAAAAATGAGCTCAGGAGAAGAATCCATATTATTTCAAATTATCTCACTATTTGGTGAAACAGAGTTATGTCAATTTATCTGGAGTACAAAGCAAAAAGGCAGAAGAAGAGCTCGCAGCTCTGCCACGCCCTCACGGAGGAGAGAAAAGCTGGAGTGTGCCACCCTCTGTCAGGAGCAACTCCCAGCTTCTTGGGGAGAGAGAATCAGGTGCAGTCCCCACTTCCTGCTTCCAGAGCTGAGAGTGGAAGTACCATGGAGGACTTGCAGGGCCTCTGAAAGTCTAGAGTGCTTTCTGGATGTTTCCAGAACAAGTTGTGGGTTTTAACTTTGTTTTCAATTTCTAGAAAATAGTAATGCATGTATAGTGCATTACCGGTGGAGAAATAGCACATTTTTCTCAGGGCAGATTTGATTTCAAATATTATCCCATCATACTGTTGGCTACTTTCCATTATTTTATTGTTTTTATTATTATTTTACCGATTTGGTCCCTCTGCGGTACAGAAGAATTCTAATTGAATCAGAGGCTTCAGTTAACAGAACAGCCTTTTTCCTTTGAAAAATATGAAAGTGAGAATTGGCTACCATTGTCTAGGTATCTTAGCTATGTCTTGATTTTTTTGTTATTTGACACTGTCCTTAATTGAGACGCAGGAGGCCCAGTGGAGGCTGTGCGTGGGGCGACCACTTCAGCCGTCACCAAATTTTCTGCTGGCCACAAGGAACCTCCTTCCAATGGGTTAACAAGATTCTGCCTTTGTTGCCTGTCATGGCAATCACCCTACGGGGGCTGTTTCCAGCTTCTATCTCAAGTGACTTCTTATTCACATTATATTAAATTAATATGCACATTATACCAATGAACATTTTATATTTCTTCAATTAAAATTCCCTACCCAAATATACCGCTTTAATTGCTGGGAACACCAGTATTATGTCAACATCTCTGTCTAGCACAGGGTTAGATATTTTTTCTCTCTCATCCATTGCGTCCACACCTTTTCACCTACCCTTCCAGAGTGAGAACGCATCGTTCAACTACGCAAGTGGTGCGAGACCATGGAACTCGTTATTTCTTAGACAGAGAGGCTAAAAAATTACTATCCTCAAATTTTTTAAGCTTTAGGGATGTATTGTGGCTAATCACTGGATGCTGGTTGTCTTCAGAGAAAAAATAAAGAAACAGAGAGTTCCCTGTAACCAAGATCGTGAGGACCGGGACGTTGTCTGGTGCGGCCCGGACAGGTGGTTACTTGCCAAACATGGCCCAGTGGACCAGAGCAGCAGCCAGATGATTTTTCTCTCCTCCCCAAACACACTGCGCTTGTTCATGTTCAACTGCCTTCCGGGTGCTGCCTTGTCTGCCCGGGGACCCTCCCTCCTCCTCTCTGCCGAGGACCTCTCCTTCCGCCCTCCAGGCCGGCAGGGCCTGTATTCCACACCCACGCCTTGCTTACCTGCGAGCTTTGCTCTCCACGTAGCAGGCAGGGAACAGGGATCCCAAAGTCACTACCTCTGCCCTTGAGGAGCCCAGGTGAATTTGATCTAGTTGATAAGCGGCTTACCAAGGCATGAATAGCCCACGTGGATGGGCTTTGCTTGGGGGAACAAGTGAAGCTACCCTCAATTGAAGAAATGAAGAAGTGAACGAAAAAACAGAAAGAGGCAAAAATAAAAGAAAGAAACCAGACCACAGTCTCTGCTAGTATTGCTGTACACCTTGCATTGATGAATGGGTACACGTCTAATCAAATTAATCAGCAGAGGAAAACCGGAAGGTCGAATGCGTGAGCAATGGTGGGAAATGCGTTTTCTTCAATGCAACACCCCGAAGCCACACCGGCGCTAGACTTTCACATCCTATACGCTTTCAGCGCTTTTCTATACATAATTTAAGAATTTTCTCACGTCTTCATACATTTTCCCATAGAATATTGAAACTTCATATGATGCGGAATCCCGCTCTCCCACCACATATGCGAAGTAGAAAATGAGCGTTCGTAGCCCGACGAGGCAGAGATCCCTCCGACACGGGAATGCCCTGCTGCTGAGAGTGCGGGACTGACAGCCCCTGGGGAGGGCGGCCCGCAGCAGAGGGTCTCACGTTCCGGGAGGGACAGGCAGTGGAGGGCCGGCCAGGTCTCTGCGGCTGTGTCCTCCACATGTCCAGTGACCTGGGACACCCCACACAACCTCCCCAAATTCTAGCATAATACATTTATTCTAGCCTCACAGATCTTCAAACTCACTCAGCTTCCCCTTTATGGGCCCACTTAAGCACCGTGAGCTTTCACAGAACTTGCAGCAGTTTGAACACTGTGATATCTCTGTGCCCCTGGAAACTGGTATCAGCTGCCCGGGAGATTCTTTCATTCAGTGGAGTAATAGCCTGAGCCCACCCACAGACTGGCCTCAGCCACTACCCCGGGCCTGGCCAGTGCAAGCACACAGGGACAGTGAAAAGCTGGCCCTTTCCCGGGAGTGGGTCTCCCGCAACGTCAGGCCAGACAGAGTAAGCCAGGACACGGTCCACCCGACGCCGGGCAGCGGCTGAGCCCCTCGGTCTGCAGAGCTTGGCTGCAGACTGCAAAAGGCAGTGGGATGAACAAATCAGGGGACAGAGCAGTCACCCTCAGCTCAGGTGGGTGCCTGGGCAATGGCCCAGGGTGGAAAAGAATCATGGGTGAATGACTCTCAGGTAAGACATGGCATTCCAGGCTGGGCAGAGGCAGCAAAGCAAAGAACTGGCCAAAGAAAAACCAGAAAGTCACAGCCAAGAACCCGCAAGATCCAGAAGGACGTGTGATGTGGGCTAGGGCAAGGTCAGAGGTCACAGCCAGGGCCTAAGATGGGGTCAAGGCTTCCATTTTAACCCTGAGACCACACGTACGTGGCATTGTTGAGTGTCTCTCTGTGCCAGGTACCTTGCTGGTCCCTGATGATCTGGAGGTGAATAAGACCGTCTCTGAGTTCTCATCCTAGTGGGGTGAGCCGTCATGTGACTGGGTCATCATAACCCAGTTCAGTGATTGGTGCATCTGAGTTGGATTCACCGCTGCAGTGTCAATGTGCGGCCCAGACTCGTGCAGAGCTGGTGCTTGTATCATGAATAAAGTCACGAGTGAGCCAATGAATGGATCACACAAGTAGGTAACTGAGAAGTCGGGAACAGTAGTAGGTAAAGAAATAGTATAGAAGGAAACGACTAAATCACATGGCCTTAAAGGGTTTATACATTCCAAAATGCATGATTTTAGTTATTTTCTAACAAATTATAAACAATTACCATCCAATTTAATGCATTACAAATGCTTTTTTCTTTCCATCCGTGACAGGGTGAAAGGACAGCTCATGAGGTATTACCGGAATGATGCAGCCACACTGATCGTCGTCAAATTGTCTGAAAAGCCCGAAGCACAGAAGTTGCTGATTTGGCCAAGAACCCCAGAGGGATAAAAGGAGAATGGAATTCGTCAAAATACCCAGGAGCCTGTCCTGGAGGTGTGGCAGGAAGTGGGCATGGAGCTGCCACAAGGACATGTCTAACACGGCGTGAGGATACAAACTGCCTAGAGTGTGTTTCTGTGTGTTCCAGGTAAACCAAGAAAGGCTCACTGAATGAGGATCCTAGCTTCTGGACCCTTCTATAATGCTATATGTGGAACTGAACCTAAACTCCTCCCATGCAGTGGAGATAGCAACACTGGAGACAATAGAATAACTAGGGCCAGAGGGTCACCCTCTATGCCTCAGCCCCCTCCAGAGAGAGGCGCTGTCAAATCCACAGGTCTCAGTTCCTGTTTATCTGGTTTTTTAATTCCGTCCCCCTTCACAATTCATGGAACTCATTAATTTCTTCACCCAATATCTCAACTGGGCCTTTTAGAATGTAAATATTCTTCAGCAACTGACTGACGGAGAAAATGCTCTTCCATTTTTGTTCCAATTTGCTAGCTAAAATGGGCACAAGATGTGAATGAAGCAGCGTGCAGGGTGCTTGCTGAAGATGCTGCCTGCTGGTGAAGGTCGCCGAGGGCGGCATTCCGTGTGCTCTTGGTAAAGAGATGTAGACGCCAGAGAGATGCTGAACAACGAGAGACCAGCTTTCATTTAGACACACAGATTAAGTCCTAGGATATGTGAAAGGAGGTAAACAATGGCAAGTATTTGGAGAGATTTTTAAAATAGGTCCCATGTGTGGGAAGTCACTTGTTCCTTTTTCTCATTTGCATTGAGGGGGAGCCCAGAGAGAGACTGGCACGTCCCGGGACGCGCTGTGAAATAACGCGAGTGCTAAGATGCAGCTGAGTGGCACATTTATCAAAGTAATCGCTACAGACAGGTCATCTGACAGCCTCCGTCCAGACTTCCCGAACGATCCACCTGCAGCGGTCCGCTTTGGAACCCTTTTGGCTTCTGTCTTCTGGAGGGTCCCCTCTGATTATGTTTTTTCATCCTAAAAGTGCCCCCTGGGGAAGCAGGGCTGTCTCGGCCAATAAAGAATGGTTAACAACCATAGTAGAAGCTGCCTACAGGTTGACAGGCAAAACAGTCAAATATCTTGGTGTAATCGCTCAGGTAATTTGGTGTCATAGCTTCAATAATTTCTATGAATGTCTTCATGCAAAGCTTTAGGACTTACTTTTATTTTTGACGACATGCAAAATAAAACAGGACAAGTTTTAAAGATCAATTGTACCATAAAAAGTGGTCTCATCTACTGATTTTCGTGCTTTTATTTTAGTCAAGTAATTTAAAAGAATTAAAGATGACAACGTTAATAGCTAATTGATGTCTATTTGTTCTAGGAGCACACACTAATTGTTTGTGTCAGTTTACCTTAGCCCGGTGCTGAACTTTTGGGCAGCAAAGCCACGTCTCGGAGCCTGTAGTCCCCAGCTCTGTGTGCGGGAGGGGTGAAGAGAGAACAAAAGCCACAGATAAGGAGAGAGAGAGGCTGAGGCGATATTAATTAGCTCTCCTGTACTACACTGTATTTTAATTAATCTGACAGATTTTTCAAAAATGGAATTGACTTTTCCCCATTCTTCTACCGCACGAGCACTTTTCCTTGTCACTGAGCAGGTCAATTGCACTCACGCTTTTAGCCGTTTCCTCTATTGATCTCCTGCCCTGTACGATGTCTGGTGTGTTCAGCACATGGTGGAGCAGAGACGGTGCTCCTGGGCCCCCCCTCACTGCCAGAACCTTCTATCCAGAAGCCACTCACTTATAAATTGTCAAGCTGAACCAAGCCCCTCAAACAGTAATTCAACTCACCTAAAGAGCTCTCAGGAAAATGCCTCTTAAACACATGGGTTAAGTTAAGGGTAGATAGTCCTTGAAAAATTTACAAAAGAACTACCATATGACCCAGTAATACCTCTTCTGGGTGTGTAGCCCCAGGAAATGAAATCAGTATGTTGAAAAGACATCTGCACTCCCATGCTCCCTGCAGCGTTACTCACGATAGCCCAGACGCAGAAACAACCGAAGTGTCCGCTGGCTGACGAACGGATAAAGACATCATGATATACGCGTGCAATGAAATATTATCTACCCTTAAAAAAGAAGGAAACCCTGCCATTTGTGACAACATGGATGGACCTAGAGGACCTTATGAAATAAGCCAGACATAGAAAGAAAAATACTGTGTGATTTCACTTATACGTGGGATCAAAAAAAAAAAGTCAAATCCCTGGGAACAGAGATCAGAACCGTGGTGACCGGTGGGGGAGAGGTGAGAGAATGGGGAGAAAGGTCAAAGGGTACAGTCGTGCAGGCATGTAAGACAGACACATCGGGAGGCCTGACACACAGCATGAGGACGCAGTTAGTGACATGTATACGGAACTTTGGTGAGAGAGTAAACACATACACACACACTCACAGCTCACACGTCTGCGTGAACAGACGTGTATGTGGCTATGTTAATTAGCTTGACTATAGTGATTACTTTGTGTATATCAAAACATCATGTTGTATACTTTAAATATTGACAAAAAAAGGTATTCCTTTAAATTTTTGACATTTTCAGAGCCCCCAAATTTTAGAGCCTCTCCCAGAGAATATGATTTCCATATTAGCAAGAGACCAAAAGCCTCCCTTCAGTTCCTATCAAATCTCTGACTCCTTCCGCATCGGTCGACATTAATTAGAGTGCGTAGAGGGGTCTGGGCATTGAGGACAACGACTGAAGACAGGTAGAAGGTGCCGCTGGATTTCTAGAAAACCTACCATCTAAGGATGTGGCAGAGATGTACTTACTCAGGCGTGGCCCTCCAGGAGCGAGTCTTTGACTCAAAGTCCTTAAAAACCGTAGTAAGACAGGCTTTCCTTCTCCTGCTCTCCCTCTGGGCTGCTCCAGGCCGAAAGCCAGGATTCAGTCTTGCAGCATGGCCCTGCGAGAGGCGTGGCCGTGAAAAAGCGGGGCCTGCGCAGCCCCAGGGACTCTTACACTGGCCCAAGTATGAGCTCAGCAGTGGCCTGCGTCCCGGCCGCCCCCACAGCTGCGGTGCATTAGTGCACATCCCAAGTGAGGAGATCTTTGCTGCTTCCCTATTTCCATCCTGAAAGTGGGTTTGAACCCTTACTTTAAGAAGGGTCTATGCCGCAGTCTGTATGTATCCCCAGAGGGGCCTCTGCTCCCTTCTTCCGACGTGAATAAATGAGCCCATCCCGGAGCACATTCCGTTCCACGTGTAAGCCGCAGAGCAGACTTCGGTGCCCTTTCTCCAGTGAAGTACTGGCAACTGCCCCCTACCTTGTTTGGATTTGGGGGTGGCAGTCAGACAGTTAAAATGCAAAGCCCACACCATGCCCCTTCCCCACACATTCCCGTAGTTGCAGAGAGCAGGGGACATCCCCTCGTCCCCTCCACAGTGCCCCAGCGATGGTGCCTGTCGGTGCCAATCCCTCTGCGGCTCATCCTGCACGACTGACTCTACGAGGCCTGACTTAAGTATTAATAACCATCTTAGAAAAGCGTCCAAGTCTCTTACCTTCTCTGGTTTCTGTTTTAGAGATGATATAAGGCAATATAACACTCTGGATCACTTCCTCTTACCCAAAGCAAGAACATCTTAAAGGATTTAGATACTGAGACAAAAAATGTGCATGATATAGTTACTCTCAGAAACGTGCACAATAGATTTTGAAGTCTCTGAGGATTCAGCCCGAGGACACAGGCCCCAGCGTGTTGGCTCATGCTTGAAAGGATGGCTGCCTCTACAAGATTGCCAATTTGAGCACAGGCCAAACTGCAACCAGATCCTGGGAAAGGTAAAATAGATTAAAATGTATTGCGTGGCACTCGGATTCACTCTTCTGTCGGCAAGATTATTAATATTTTCCTTAAACACACACACGGGCACACACACACAGCATGTGCCCCAACCTGGGCTCATGGGAGCCAGTTTTTAAATTTTCAGGAATTTTGTAAACCAGTTGTTATTAATAAACGTGGCTGTGAGTAAATTATAATTTTAAAAAGGTAATATGTGCTTTAAACAAATGACATTCTCTACAATCTATGCTCTTGAGGTATTTATGTCAATTTGGCCTATATGGTGAAAATACTGTATAGTGGTGTGCTACATGGTGGGAGTATTTACACCTCAGAAATTGGCAAACACTAATAAACCAGGGCTTTCTCCCTTGGAGAATTGACTGTTAAACACTTACTAGCACAACACCACTGCTCTACACCCTCAGCTCTGCACGAGTTCGATTTGGGAACGCGCTCACTCACATTCCCCACGATCTGCTGCCGGTCTGCATTCGCCAGCTACGTCCATTCACTCCTGTGTGTGGGAAGCAGCAGTCTCATCCTTTTCCCTTTAAATACATTCAGCCATGTACAGAATTATCCCATGTAATGGACTTCATCTCCATACTGCAATTATTAATACTGGGCAGAGGTCATGTGCTTCTTGGCAAGGCTCACATTCCCACATATAAATCATGATAAAGTAGGTTAGCTCTGGAGGGTGCACTGGTGTTTTTAATTTGGCCAGTGTAGAAACGGAGTTGAGTTAAACAAGTGCTTCTTTAAAAAAAAGAAAAAACAAAGCTGAGTCCATTTGTACAGACATGATTGAAATAACCTGGATACATTTATTCGCAAACTTCACGGCCAGTGGAAATCAGCCCAGGGACAAACAGCAGTCACCGTGCCAGAGCCGGTCCTCGCTCACAGCCTGGAACAGCAGCTAGGCTGTGTTGTGCACCCTTTTATGGCGAATTATGAAGATGCTTCATTTTGCTCGTTAGAGGGGAGCTTGCAGTCCCCAAGTCAAATCCACAAGCATGAGCGGCCACGTCCTGTGCAGTCTGTCCTCGCAAGGGAGGCACGTGAATTGTCTTGGCAATAAAGCTTTCTGTTTTTTCTGATTAATATTCAAAAGAAGTAACATGACCCGAAGAATATACATAGTCCTCTCATCCGGAGACTTTGCGCTACACGTACCATACCATGCACTCCAGCTTCAGGCAAACGTGTCACGGTCCCCGCAGACGTCAGGTCCCACCCAGTGCCCTCATTCCTCTCCTGCGCTGGCTCCTTGGGGTCCATCACAATTTGCATCTTTGTATCTGCTTCTTGACAGTTTAGGGCTCAGGAAAAAAAAAAGTCACATGGTGCCTGCCTTCTCACCCCCGGGGAGCGACCCCACAGGGACGGCCCTCCCTGCAGAGCCTCCAGCCATGTCGGGCTGGGGAGCCCGTGCTCCCTCCGCACACTCTGTCACCACGCGACTTCATCTCCTCATCTCAGGTTTTCTCCATTTATTACTCTTAAATCAATATTTATTGAGGACCTACGATATGCCAGGAAGAGGGAATGACATGCACAAAGAGCTGTTGAGGGAACTCCATGACATGTGACATCAGTGAACGAGTTCCTGTAGGAAACCGCAGAGGAGGAGGATGCAAAGTGCAGGTTATCGGGGCACCGCGTGAACACTGGAGGGACTTTCTTTAATAAAAGGAAGACTCTAAATGATGTTAATTCGGGTATTTGTCTACGTGTGTAGACACTGTGCAGGTGTTCAGGATGAGGAGAAATCAAGAGTCCGCTGCAGTCTTCCCTGCCGTCACACGGCTGCACTTGTGCCAGTGCCTCCCCCTGGGAAGAGTTTGCCCTGGTGTTAAGTTACTCTCCTGAGGTCTCTCTAGGTCGGGATTTCATTTTGCTCAAAGAGCTGACTAAAGTTCTCTAGTTTTGTCCATACGTAGTTTCGGGTTGACCAAGACAATATTCTTAGGTACTTCTCTTTTTAAGACTTTTCAATAGACTACAGCAATAGATTATGTCAACATGCAGACGCACATCTGTGACTCTAGCACGCCAGGTGGCAGGGCCCATCCCTTAGAAATGTTTTAAACTATTGAATACGTGGCTCCTTCCCAGAAACCTTCCCCATAATGGCCGCCCCTTCAGAGCAGGCCTGGTCATGTGACCTCCTCCGGCCAATGGCAGTGAGCAGAAGCTGTGCGAGCCCCTCCCAGGTGGAAGGTGTTGGAGCTCCCCAGGCTGCGCCATGATTTATTTCCTCTTTTCCTTCTGCCTGGAGTCCAGACCCCAGACGCGGGCTGCTCTGCCAGGAGGGGGCGTGGGGCAAGGACAGTCTGGAGAAGGCCACAGAAGACCCTTGATGGACGCAAAAGGTGATCGTTGTTGTAAATCACTGGCATTTTGAGATCTTTGTATTTTCATTTTCCCCGTTGTGCAAGTTAGTCTATCCTGATGGGCTGATAGGCTTAACTGTTTGCTTGGAGTTTCAGCCAAGCCCGTAGGGAACGAAAATTTTGATTTCATCCCACAGCAGATAAGCATACTTATCTGCCGCTACTGTGAAGGATGACGTCTAGTATCTGTGGTATTAACTCCTTTCCAGTGGCTTCAGGTAAATGTAAAGTGGACACAGTGAAACTTATGTTACAATATTAGGTGATAAATATGTGACTACCGGGTGTCTAGAAAGTGAATAAAAACACAGTAGATCCCCTTAGTAAATGGTGACAAATAACATAAAATAAGGCATGAAATGGCAAACCATGTTCCTTCCAAGTGCTAAAGTATTTCTGCATCCACCCAAGCTAATCAGATTACTTCAGTTTGGTTGGAAACTACAGTCTCAGAGAATTTTTTTTTATTAAAATAACCATCAAATTCATACTAGCTCTTCTTAGCATGTTTCTCTTGTCCTTGAGAGCGTTTCTCTTGACTTGGCACTGGCCCATCGACCTAAGAAGTTGGAAGACAAACCCCTGGTGCATGACAACTTTAATACACCCCCTGATCTTAACTGGAACTCCTTTAACATAGATGTCTAAGCTGTTCCCGATTTTTCACATACTTTTTTTTAATTGTCAGATTTTTTAATGGAGCCATACTTGTAAAATAAATCAGATTATACAGAATCATACTGAGTCAAAAGACAGTTTTCTTTCACTGTCCCTCCCAAATCCACTTGCCTTTTCAAAGATAATTGCTGAAAAATGTTTGGTGTGTGTCATTTATGTATTTTTATGTCAAAATGCAGGAATGAATGTTGTACACATGCAAGTTTAGTCATATTAAATATTTTTCATATTGTTGTGCAGAATATTTTTTTCCCACTCGTTATATATCTTTCACCTTTTTCAATAGTATTTACTGTTTAATACTACTTTTCATGGCGTTAGTAAGACATGATTGATAAATAAAAAATTGTATATATTTATGGTGTATAATGTAATGTTCTTATGCACCTATACATTGTGAAATGGTTAAATCAAGCTAATTAACTTACCAATTACCTCACATACTTAACTTTTTTGGGGTGAGAATATTTACAATCTAATAGGAATTTTCAAATATTTGATATATTGTTATTAACTATTGTCACCATGTTGTACAGTGGATCTCCAGAACATATTCATCTTATCTAACTGCAACTTTGTACCTTTTAACCAACATCTCTGTTCTCAACCTCCCCGGTCCCTGGCAACCACCATTCTCCTCTCTGCTTCTATGAGTTTGAAATTTTTAGATTCCAGGTACAAGTGAGATCATATAGTATTTGTCTTTCTGTGCCTGGCTTATTTCACTTAGCGTAATGTCCTCCAGATTCATCCATGTTGTTACAAATGTCAAGATTTCCTTCTTTTTAAAGACTGTATAGTGTTCCAATGTGTATGTATACCACACCTTCTTTACTCATTTATCCATCAGTGGACACTGAGGTTGATCCATATTCTGGCTATTGTGAATAATGCTGCAATGAACATGGGAGTTTACATATCTCTTTGACATACTGATTTCAGTTCCTTTGTCTATATGCACAGCAGTGGGATTGCTGGATAGCATGGTAGTTCTATGTTTAATTTTTCAAGGAGCCCCCACCCTGTTTCTCCTAATGGTTGTACTACTTTACGTTCCCACCAACAGTGGAGGTGTTCATATCCTTTTCTGCATACTCTTGCCAATGCTTGTTATCACGTGTCTTTTTGACAATGGCCATTCTAACCAGTATGAGGTGATAGCTCATTGTGGTTTTAATATACATTTTCCTGATAATAAATGACGTTGAGCATTTTTCTATATATAGTATCTGTGTATGTCTTTCTTTCAGAAATGTCTACTCAGGTCCTTTGCCTGTTTTTTAACTGAATTATTTTTCTTACTATTGAATTGTTTGAGTTTCTTATGTAATT
Organism: Avahi laniger; assembly: GCA_963575035.1. Classification (NCBI taxonomy): domain Eukaryota; kingdom Metazoa; phylum Chordata; class Mammalia; order Primates; family Indriidae; genus Avahi; species Avahi laniger. The sequence goes on from CAUYSK010065881.1 coordinate 115,933, forward strand.
GGATATTAGCCCTTTATCACATATATCGTTTCTGAATATTTTCTCTAGTTTCTAATATTAACATTTTTGATGCTCATATAGTATTCTATAGAATTGTGTACCATAATTTATTTAGTTACCACCCTGTTGATGAGAATTTCAGCTAGTTCTGGTTTCTAGCTGTTATTTTAGCTTTAGGTAATTGTGCTAATATTTCTATAGGACAATTCGCTAAAAGTGACTTGCTGTCAAGAATATACACACTGTAAATTTTAGTGTTGCTGCTATATTGCCCTCTAAAAATGCTCCAGCAAAATGCACTCATTAAACCACAGTGAAGCTAATTATTGGTGCTTTCCTTCCCACAGCAATCCTGCTACCTCTAGGACCCAAAAGAAGTTGAGTTGATCACATGTGATGAACTGTTCTTCTCAGTTACATTCTACGAACTACTCTACAGGAAATGTCCAAAGGCTGGCAGACGGGAAGTGATCTGGTGAAAAACGCACTGGAGTGAACCACCAAGGTCAGGCGGATTCAGGACAGAAGCATTACTTTACTTTGTCCTATTGTGCCATTTCTGAGCTGTGGGTTGCTGATACTGTTTTTTAGCAAGTTGGGGTCGGTTCTCACATGCTGTTTGCTTTACCAACACTGTTTCTGTTGCTTTCATTAAAAATGGGCCAGAATTTCTCAAAAGCAAAACAGTGACCATGGGAAAGGAGAAGAGCAAGCTTCCCTGGTCCAAGCCCATGCTGCGGCTCTGCAGGGATCTTGCCTTGTGCTTGCATCGTCTTCCGAGTATTGGAAAGAGGCTGCACTGAACTCGCTCTCCAAGGGTCCTTGGGACAGCTGGAGGCTGTTGGCTTTGACATCACTCTGCAGCCTGGCCAGAGGGCTGCTGTGTAGTGGGGCCAGCCCAGGGCCCCCAGAAGACACTTTGTGGTGGAGCCAGCCCAGGTCCCCTGGAAAACACTTTATCAAAGCATTTAGCCAAAACGATTAAAATTCAGTTTTATTACCAAATAGAGAACAAAAGAATGAGAACAGACCTCAAGCCAAAGCATATCAGTGATGATAACAACTGTGACTGACTCAAATTTTTCTATTAAAAGATTTGCAAATGAGTACACATAAATTATACACAGTTCAGCTTTGCTTATAGACACTCATTAAACCAAGTGATACAGATATTGCTAAAGTAAAGAGTCAGACAGTCACATCTAATAAAAATAAAGGCAACCGTGGCACTATTTAAAGCAGAGAAAGTAGGATTCACAGCAAAAATATTTAAACAGAACAAAGTTTACCTTTTATATTGATGAAAATTAGAATAGCCTGTGGAGGAATAACAGTCATCATCCTATATACAGTGAACAATGCAATACAACTTTATCAAAGAAAAATAATTAGGAATAAAAATATGAATTAATGAAACCTCATAGACAGGGGATTTAATGTACTTTTCCAGCACTGGAAAATCAAATAGACAAAAAAATGTGAGCCTGTAGAGGATATAATTGACAGAATTAGCAAGTTCAATCACATACGAACACCTGCACATGGGTACATATGGAGTGAGAGTTAGTGCTTTCCAGCTATTAACTGTGTGTGTTTATGTGTAGGAAAATATATAAGTGCACACACACAACACACACACATTTGTATGTGGCAAATAAAGATTTTACTTTTCTCCAAATATCCACTAAACATGTACAAAATTATGCACAAGACAGGCCATACACAAAGTCACAGAAGAAAATGTAAATAAACTTTAATAGATTTCAAAGTATAGAAACTTATAAGCAAAAATTTAATAACATTAGAAATTAATAACAAAACTATAAAAGAATAAAATCACTTGAAAGTTTAAAAAATAAGCTTTTCTAAATAACTCAGAATTAAAAGATAAAACTATTTCAAAGAAAAGACAAACATGCATATTTGCTAAAAATATTACATTAAAACTTAGAAAACCCAAAAGAATCAACTAGGAAAGATAATAAAAATTAGTAACATGCAAGGGAAACATAGAAGCATCCACGACCCTTCTGGATACCAGCAATGAACAGTCAGAAAAGGTTTAGGAATTTTCATCCTTCTCACATTAGAAAGCAGAACCATGACAAGCACTTGGGGTCACACCCATAAGGAATGTATAGGTCCCGTGAAAACAAAATGTTCTAATATTTGTAAAATTATAAATAGAAAGGCTTTACTCCTGGATGTAAAGATTCAATACGATACAGGTGCCCAAGTATAATCCCAATCAACATCCCAGCAGAACTTTATTGAACTTGAAAAAAAAATTCTAAAAATCATCTGGAAGACAAAATTACAAAGAACAGTGCCTGAGTGGCCACTGTCCCCATTTCTTTCCAAGACTATACTGAAGGTTCTCACCAGTGCAGAAGGCAAGATAGTCAAAGAAAAGCTGAAAGATTGATTGGAAAGGAAGAAACAAAACTGTCATTTTTGAAAATGATTAAAATAATAAATAAACAATTGTGCATCTCAGTAGCCCAAAAGGATTTTCAGATTAATTAATTACTAAGTGATTTTAAAACTTCTCTAGGATAAAGTTAAGATACAAAAGTCATTCTTTTACATAGTCATATAAAACAAAAACAGAAAAATTTAAAGATATCATTTGCAATATGATTAAAAAAATGGGAATAAACATTGTATAAGATGGGCAAGGCTTTTACATAGGAAACTATAAAACTGATCACATTAAGTTGGTGATGAGACATAAACCATGTGTATTAATCTGGTGATAATAATAGCACAAAAATTTCAACTCCCCCAAGCTGATCAGTATATTTTGAATGGGAATACGGTAGATCCAAGGAGAGTCTCCTAGTGGACTAATTATAAAACTGATTTAAAAATTCATGTGGAAATCCAGAGTGCCAAGAATAGCTCTGGTCATCTTAAAAGAAAAGAGCAAGTAGGAAGAATTTCTTTATGAGAAATTAAAACTTATTATGTTATATTAATTAAGACAGTGGATATTAACAAAGTGATATTTAAATAGACCAACAGAACTGAATTAAAAGGTCTGAAACCAACCTGTGTTTGATTTGTGACAAAGGTGTAATTGCAAAACAGTGGAGACAAGTATAGTTTCTTGAAAATGGTGCTGAGAAAATTTGATAGCCTATAGGAAGAAATAAATTAGATCATTACCTCATCCTATATACCAAATTCTAACTCAAGAGATTACAGGTTTAAATGTGAAAAACAAAAGAATGTTGTGATTAGAAGACAAACGTCTTCACGACTTCAGAATAGAAAAATAGTTTTTAATCAGAACACATAAAGCAGCCATAAAGGAATCGGCTAACACATTTGAATACCTTAAAAATAAGAGCAAATTTTCATCAGTAGACACCATCATGCGTGAAAGGACAACACACAAAATGGGAGAAGATATTTGCAATTTATATACCAACAAAAGCGTATAAAAGATCTCTACAAAACCACAGGAAAAAGATAAACAACCCCAGTAAAAATGAGCAAAAGACATGAACAGACACTTCGCAGAGGAAGGAATCCAAATAACTAATAAACATGTAAAGGTGTTTGGTGTTATCCATCATCAAGGAAAGGTAAGTGAAATGTGATAAAATGACATGCCGTGTCATACCACTGGGCCGGCTAAAATGAAAAAGATAACCAACATGAGGGGGTGGTGAGGATGCGGCAAGATGGAAATGTCTATACTCTGCTGGCAGGAGTGTAAATTTGAAGTGCTGGAAATGCTGCGGCATCATCGATCGATATTCAGCACATGCCGCTCTCCGGAGCAGGGCACGGGCAGCCGCACGCGCCCTGGAAGGCAGGGACAGAATCCTCGGGCAGCTTTCATGAGGGCCCAGGCGGGAAGCAATCCAAACTTTCAGCGGCAATAGAGCAGATACGCACATTGCAGGATATTAATTCTTCAGAATGCGTCACGGTAATAAAAGTGATCGAACTAAAATTATACATAGCAATGTTGATGAGTTTTAAAAACAAAACGAAAGAAGCCAGATACAAAAGAATATTTAAGTCCTTTTACATAAAGTCCATTTATATACAAATTCATTTATAGAAAGTTCAAAAATGTGCAAAATTGTATGAGAGTGTTTCTGGATGCGGACTTAGTTAGAAACAGTAAAGGAAGGAAGGGCTGTGATTACCCAGGAGCCAGGAGGACGCCTCCCTCTGTGGGGACCAGGCGCGAAAGCCCTCTGCGTGCCTCCAGCGTTCCGTGTCCTGACCCACGTGGTATTTACATGGGTGTTCATTTTTAAATAGTTTGTTAAGTCCTACATTTATGTTTTATGAATTTTTAATACATGTATTATATTTCATAATAAAATGTTCTAAGAAAATGAGAATTTTTAGAAATGAATAAACTTGTCAGAATGAGAGTGATGAGCAAGCTCTTGCCCTCCCACATATTAATGTGCATAATAAACCTGCAATAGCGGAGCCGTGTCCGGGAGCAGGTGGCCCTGCCAATGGCACAGGACAGGTCACTCTGCAGCCCTGCCTGAAATGTGCAGGCACTTAAGATGCAGATGCCAGGTTTTTCCAACTCACAAGGGACAGGTTGGTTGTTTAATAAATGGCGCCAGGACAAATCGCTAACTAAACAGAAAAGAATATTGGACCTACATACTCCTCTCACATCATACAGGAAAACAAACACTAGATAAGATAATAGGTTGAATATAAAAGTCACATAATAAATTATATTATTTGACCTTTGGGTATAGGAGGGCATTCTAAAAAAAAGAAGAAGAAGAAGAAGAAACCTAAGGGACGGGAATGTGGTAAAAACATCAATAAAATAACCATTTATGATTTTAGAATTTCTGACGTCGAAAATTCAAATTAAAAAAATTAAAAAACATGTATCAAACGGGAAAAATCGCATTTCAAACCAGTGTGATACACGAGGATTAGCATCTTTTTGTACGCAGAAATGCGTGTCTGCTGATGGAAGGGAGGGCGTGCGAGTACCCAGAAGGGTAAAGACGGGGGTAGTGGGGATGGAAAAGGTTCCACCTTGCCGGTCATCAAGTAATTAAAGGTTAGAACACAAGGATCCCATTCGTCACCTATCAAATTGTCAGGAATCTGTAGACGCTTATTTTTAAATACTGGCCAGGGGACACTGGGCAGGATTCTCATCACGCTGATGGCTTTTCCATCGCGGAAGATGATCTGCCAATGAGCGTCAAGAACCGCAAATCCGTTTCTTCTCTCCTACCCGGAAATTCTTTCCCCGGAAGCCTATTCAAGTGAAATAAGAAGAAATGCAGACAAAGAGTAATGCATGAACATGTTGCTTACTGTGTTATTTATAATAGCAAAATACTGGCTAGCCTAAGGTCTGGCGCACAGGAAGTGAACTCTGGCTCAGGCCCCGGTGACTCTGTCGGCAAGCCCCAGGATCCTGCTCGCAAACAGCTTTTAACACCGTGGGAAAACTCACGTGTAAAATGAACAGGGCAGATCCAGGTTGCAGGGGGCTTGGAGACCACACAACTGGTGTGGCCTCTGAGAAAAAGAATTAAAACCACCAGTCCAGGAAGGAGCCACATGTAGGTCAGGAACCCTGAGCTTTAAGCTTCATTTGCTTCTTAGAAATCCGTCTCCAAATATTAAATTATGAAGCTTTTTAAAAAAAAAACTATACAAAAATATGTGTGTAATAAAAAAGGAACTGAAATAAAGGTACAACATATTATTAACTTGGAGTATGAAATAACAGTTAACATCTATCTTCTTATTTTTATGGTTCATTAATTTAAAAAAAATCAAAACAAATTTTAAGTGAGGAAGCAAAGTGGGAAGAGAGTGGGAAATAGAAAATTCCAGGCTTGATAAAAGTGGAATGAGCAAAGGCACGGAGACTTGGCTTGTTCCAGGGTGGTGAGAGTCGCCGAGGACTGCCGAAAGGTGGGAATGTCCTGCTCTCTCCACCCATGCGCTTTCTTTCCATCACTACGGATTTGGGCTGCTTTGAAAAGTCAGTGCAGGGTTAGCATCCCAAGGACTGGCCGTCAGTACCTTCCCTTCTGTAGTCAGGTACTGTAATACCAGTACCTTACTGGTATTAGTTTGTCATAATTTCCAGCTCTAAGTATTCCTTGAGTGCAGGAATAGTTTCCAGCTTGACAAGTTAACAGAGGGAGGTGCTCCCCTGGGAGAGCAAATTTTGAAGCCAGCAAGAGAGCAAAATGTCCAGACCATGCAGACTGGCCAGGCCGGCCCGGGAAGGGGCTCCGAGCAGCCCAGGAGGGGAGCGGGGGGCCCGGGGCTCTGGGGAAGAGAGACACACAGACCGTCCACCCTGGCTGGGACCTTCCATCTGGAACAGCTCGCCTTCCTGTCCTGGCCAGGTGCTGCCCTAGTCCCACCATGCGGAAAGTCGCTCCTGAAGAAAGAGGAAGAGGGTGAAAGGGATCACATCAAACGCGGAGTGAGCAGGAAGGCGATGCCCCGTCCCTCCGCAGTGAAGCCGCAACCTGGCGTGTGACTGAGTTACTGATTCGGAGGTGAGATAGTGTGAAGATTTGAGGAGGGGGTTCTTAGCAGAGGTAGCTACTGCTTGGGAAATGAGGGAGGCACCTTTTCTTATCCATAAATCAAGGGATCATTAGGTTTCCTGGGAGATTTTTCCAATTCTAAAATCCTAAAAACCATCAAAGAGGCATTTGGCAGGTACCCACCCAATTTGGTCTCAGGAGCAATTTTTGGGCACCCGAGACGCCTACAGGAGCCTTAGGAAGTGAGAAGGGGAGGGGAGGAGGAAGCATTTTCAGGGAAATAAATCTTTCTCCCCCATTACTTACCCCAAAGAAATCTATTTTTACTTCCCCATAATCTTAACTATTCAAAAGGTAGAATAGAAAAAAAATTAATTTTATTAGCAAAATTTACTAGATTAGTATGACTGAGAACTCCACATTAAAAGTTAGCATTAAATATTAAAATATATTAATAAAATACTAGATTATTAAAGCCTAATATTTAATATAACACATTAATTGGGGGGGATTGCATCAGTTTAAACATAAAAGAGAAAGTAGAAGATTCTAGTGACCTTTACAAAGCAGAATAACAGTGGCCACCAGCTGGAGACTCAGCTCAGTGGAAATCAGACAAGGGTTTCCACAGTCGGGTCCCGGGGGCCATGGCTGGCACAGGCAGAGGGGATGGTGAAGCCCCAGCGACTCCCAGCAGCTGCGGCCATTGCCATCCTGGCCTGAAGGCGCAGGGAAGGGACGGGGAGCCAGGCCCACAAGGGCTCTGGCCCAGAGAAGGGCTGCAAGGTAGGACGCATCCTCTGCCCAGCCCACCGCCTCTCCAGGGTGGGCAGCACCGGGAGAGTGCACACCTTGACCTCTCCCTCCTCCTTTGGAGCTCCCACCCTCTCCTCCCGCTGGGCCTACCCGACTGGGAACCAGAGGGCAAGAGAGGCCAAGCGTTCCAGCCTCCGGGAGCACAACCGGAAGGGTCACCCTCCCTCTCTGCAGCGCCAGCCCTCACCCACTTACTGGTAACAAAAGGATCATCTCTGCTGTCACCAGGGCCAGGTGCACATTCTCCGCGTCAGTGTTCTAGGCCACTGGAAGGAGAGCAGCGCATCCACAAACTGCACCCTGGAACAGGGCGGACCTCCGAGTGTGGGGTGGTGGCGCAGGGTGCCACCGGCTTCCCTGATGCTTGCAAAGCTGCCTCAGCCACTGCTCTGCCCCCTGGTCTCTGCCCTCCCCATCCTCCCACGGAAAGCGGAGGGAAAGCCTTGGTGCTGTGCGCAGAAAGAGGGTTGAAACCATGTCCCACAGCTTGCTCCGTCACCCACGCCCAACCTGCTGTGTCTGCGACCTTATCTGAGAAATACGGGCCTGGCCTGAGTGATTCCTGAAGGCCTTTCCACTCTTTGTGCTTCCTTATGTGACGTGTGCACATAGTGCTACGTCTTTAGGGACACATGCCGTGTATATGTCCTCAGTGTAGGTAAACCTCAGCAGTTCTCAACCAGGGACAATTTTGTCCCCACCCTGGGAGACAGGGGGCAATATTTGGAGACACATTTGATTGTCCCACCTGGGCTGATGCCACTGGCATCTAGTGGGGAAAGGCCAGGGATGACCCTACACATCCTCAGCGCACAGGACACCCCCACAAAGAACTATCCACCCTACACACCACAGTCCCGGGACTGAGGATCCCTCACATTATGGAAATGTGTTTGATCTACATTTCTTATAGAGTGATATAATTTTAAAATTAAAAATTAAGACTCAAGGCCCAGCAAGTGTGTGAGTCTGCTTGGGCTGCCACAGTACCACAGACTGGGTGACTGAAATAATGGAAATTCATTTTCTCATGGGTCTGGAAGCCGAAGTCCAAGATCAAGGCGTTGCCAGTGTTGGTTTCTTCCAAGGCCACTCGCCTTGGCCTGTGGGCGGACATCTTCTTCCGTGTCCTCCATGGTCCTCCTCTGTGTGTGTCTGTGCCCTAATCTCTTCTTATGAAGGCACCAGTCAGATTGGATTAGGACGAACCCTTAATGGACTTATTTTACTTTAATTATCTCTTTAAAGACCTTGTCTCCAAATACGGTCACATTCTGAGGCTCTGGAGAGACCACAGTCCAGCCCATAATAGCAAGTGAAGTGGGGAGAATGAGTGAGAAGAGCTGAAACCCAGTCAGGGGCTGGAGTGTGGCAGCAACGGGGGCAACGTGAGTGACGCAGGCAATTGGTGGGTGGATGGATGGAAGGACGGAGCGGTAGACGCAGGAACAGATGGATGCCATGCCCAGCAAGGTGCCGGGCAGAGAGATCTTTAAATATTTGTCGTCTGAAGGATTTTGTGCCGTGACATTTTCTCTACCATTAAACAAGGGATGTGGCTGAGATTTTTTCAGGTGTGTGCACCCTTCTTCAAGGGGTCCCATGGGATGGAAACGTCTCTTACAGACATGCACTTAACAAGTGTTACTGTTTCACAAAAGCACTCGCCATGCACAATTCATTCCCTGGCTCCTGATATCCACTAGAAACACAGCCAATTTATGGCATCAATCTTGTCACCAAACATGCCAATAAGCATGAAGTGAGATACATATCTATTGGGTTTACGCACCTGAACTGTAAAACTTAGTGGAACTCTTAGATAATCAAATGAAAGGCTTAAAAATAAAAAAAAAAAAAAGTAGGCTGTGAATTCAAAATGTATTAAATATAAAACCTTGCCATGATTTCTAAAGGTATATTTCAAAAAGATGGGTTTTTAAAATATGCTCATCTGTAAAAGATGTTATTAATAAAATGTTGTACAGCCATTGAACAAATATTTCAGATGGCAATCTAAGTATTGATATGGTTTTAATAACAAAATAAAGAGTCAGACACCTTGAAGGTTGCATCACCCACAAACATTGTTTCAGCACCTAAATATCACAGTGAGTCTTTAACACGTTTGCCCTTGGTACACAAAACCAATAGTGTATGTTTTAATGCTGCCAGCCCAACATTTATGGCAGATGTGAAAAATCGTATTTAAATTAGAAATGCTAAAATTAATATTTATTGACTTGGTGTTTCATTATCATTAGAAATTAGTTTGTTCTTGGATAAACAATTTATAGCGAGATATAAATACGTTCCATTGACCTATTAACTGGCCCAATATATTATGGAGTTATTGACGGCAGCAGTAAAATTTACTAACAGCTATTAAACCTTTTAACACACTTGATGTGCCTCTGTCCCTGGAATACCCAGGAATTAGGGGTGGGTGTTATTTTTAAGGATAATCTGCTGCTGATATTAAATTCTCCCAAGATTTTAATATATTGTCTAAGTTTATGGGTCATAAAATAAACCTAGAGCTTACAAAAATTTACATGACAATATTATTTTTTTTAAAAAGGGCATGTAAATTTTAGTACAGTAGGAATGATGACATAAACCACTAGAACACATAAAAAAAAGTTCCCCAAACTGCATTAAAAGAGTATTTAGGGTCTTATTTCAACACACAAAGTTGGCAGACTGGCCGGGTAGGCCAGTGTGCACAGAGGACTTGGGCAATTACCGGGCATAGCTCAAAGTAAACAAACCCACGTAAAAAACAAAGCCAGCCTCTGGGCTGGGTGACCAGGGACACCACAGGGTCCAGTGTGTATCACTGGCTGCCTCTCTGGGGGGCCAGACCTGGAGTTTGGAGTTGCCCGGGTGCCATTGTTCCACAGACTGTCCTCGTCAGAGGCACACCAGCTGAGCCAAGGTCTCTGTGCTTGAACCACAGGGACAACGTCCCATTGCGGACTCCACAGATGTCAAGCAGTGGGCCGGTGGGTCCCTGTGTCGATGTGGAGCCAGCCTGTGGCCTCCGCGGCCCTAGACCAGCCTTGGGGCAGCCCCTGGCAGAGGCGGTTCCCAGGCCTCCTGGCAGAACAGCTCCCCGAGGCCAGTTACTGCCGCTGCTGTCCCTGCAAAGCCAAAGCCAAGGTCCCCTCTGGTCCTGCATCACCTCCTCTTCCATCTTGGGTGTGTGTTACCGTCCTCAGTCTGCCATAACAGAGCCACTGGTGGCTAAAATGACAGAAGTTTATTCTCTCATAGTTCTGGGGGCCGGAAGTTCAAACGCCACGTGCTGGCGGGGCCGCGCTCCCTCGGACGGTTCCGGGTGAGGGTCCCTCTTTGCCTCTTTCACCTGTCCCTTGGCCTGTGGCCGCATCAGCCAGGCTCTGCCTCCTGTCACAGCTCTCCTGCCCCTGTCACGCCTCCCTCTGCTCTCCTCACGGGACCACGCGTGTTGGACTCGGGGCCCACGCAGACACCGCAGGATAATTGGGATGGTCAGTTCCATATGTCCGTTTGGAACCGGCACCCAGATATGTGGTCAAACATTAGTCCAGATGTCATCGTGAAAATGACTTGTGAAGATAATTTTATTAACAGGTGTCAACTGGACCGGGCTATGGGATGCCCCGACAGCTGGTAAAAGATCACTTCTGGGTGTATCTGTGGGGGTGTTTCCAGAAAAGACTGGCGTTTGAATTGGCGACCAGAGTGGAGCAGAGTCCCCCCCAGTGCTGCACACCGTCCAGTCCACCGAGGGTGCAAATATGGCGAAAAGGCGGAGGAAGGACCACTTCTCTCTGTGCTGGACTTGGATGTCCATCCTCTTCCGTCCCGGAGCATCAGCACTCCTGGTTTTTAGGCTTTTTTTTTGGACCCAGACTAGGAGTTACACCATCAGTCCCCCAGTTCTCAGGCCCCTGACTACATTTTATTGGTTTTCCTGGTTTTTCAGCTTGCAGACAGCGGACCATGGGGCTTCTCATCTTGCATAACCACCTAAGCCGATTCCTATGACAAATCTCCCGTGGTAAATACTAGTTCTGCTTCTCTGGAGAGCCCTGACTGGTAGGGTATTTTTCAGATGAGTTTGACGTTTAAATCAGTCAACGTCGAGCGATGCAGATTACCCCCCATAAAGTGGCCGGGCCTCATCCAAGCAGTCGAAGGCCTTGAAAGAAGCAGACTGCAGTCCCCGGAAGGAGGGAATCTGCCAACAGACTGCAACAGGCTCGACCTGCAATGGCGGCTCTTCCCTGGTCTCCAGACTGCTGGCCAAGCCCACAGATTTCGGACTTAAAAAATCTCTTTCCCTCTCTGTCTCTCTCTCATATTAATGTATACATATCCTGCTGGTTCTATTTCCCTGGAGAGCCTTGATGTACACAATAATCTCATCTCAAGTGAACTAAGTTAATCACATCTACAAAGACTCCTTTTCCAAATAAGGTGACATTCACCATTCCAGGGATTTGGATATGGAGGTGTCTTTGGGGGCCCCCATTCAATCCATCCGAGGGGCAAGGCACATGTGTAGCCGAAGTGACAGTGGGGAGAGCCACAGGAACCTCAAATGTCATCCAGGAAAGATCTGTTTATATGTGTCTTATTTTATATTCTTGTCCCAGTAACTTTGGGACATGTGATGATGTCACAGCTAAACAGAGGCTCAACACCATTGGTGTATGGGCAGAACGGGAGAATCAGGAAGACGGGAGCCTGTAGCACAGTAGCCGGCCCTGTCTGCGTACTGGGTGAGTGGTCGCACCTTCCCCTGGAAGGAGTGGACTCTGCTTCTCATGGTGTAAGGTAGTGACAGCCTCTGCCAAGGGCTGCGTAAGAAAGTTACTGTGGTCTCTGTTGGCCACCACCAGATTGAAAGCTGAGCTTGGAAGAACACCGCCAAGAGGCACCACAAGGACTTACGTATCCTTTCCCTGAAAAGAGTCCGGACCCTTTTTTCTTTCTCTTGAGGAGTCTGTAGACACTGAGCAAAAAGTTGTTGCTGTCAGTAGCAACTGGTTGCAGTGAGTCGGCAGTGCTGGCTTACTTACGGCTGTGTTCCATGTCTGACGAGGGCTGGAGAGGGCACCGGATAAGTTCAGAGAAATTGAAATGTATGGCTTTGTCTGGGGCTCCAGGGTCTTTGGGTAGAATTTGTCTTAAGGACAAGCTGTCCAATCACATCACCACTGTTTTTCTTACTAGATGTTGTCTCGCCCCTACTGGGTTTGGCTAGGAGATTGTATTAGAGTTTTCTAGAGAAACAGAATCATTAAGATATGTATATAGACATAGGAAGAGAAAAAAGACATTTATTATGAGGAATTGGCTCAGACAACTATGGAGGCTGCAAAGTCCAAATGTGCAGCGTGGGCCAGCAGGCCAGAGGCCCAGGAGAGCCGGCGGTGACGATGCAAGCCCAGGTGGAAGGTCGTCTGCCAGAGTTTCTCTGGCTTGGGGAGGCCAATCTTTTTGCTCTGTCCAGGTGATGGAACAAAGCCCACCCACGTAACAGCGGCAATCTGCTTTGCTAGGTATTCACTGAAATAAGTGTTAATGTCATCCAGAAACACTGTCCAAGTTGACATCTGCAATCAGCTACCACAGAGGTGGAGCAGGTGTGTCCAGTGAGTATGATGTGGCAGTCTACTGTGCTGCCCTTGGTACTACTGTGAGAATTCGGACGGGTCCACACCCTTCCGAAACCAGAGGAAGACATGCTGCGGTTGGCAATCTAATGTCGGATCTAAGGAGCAAGACAACATTGCTCACTACTTTCTCCCAGAGGTGGCCTACAGCCATCTCCGACTCTGGTCACTGCCACATTGAGTCCCTGGGGCAATGCTCTGCTGAGCCACCAGTTTGTACAAATGCACTGGACACTTGGCCCCATGAAAATCTTCCCTTGATCTGTTAGTCATGACCAAAGAGAAACAGAAGGTCAAATAACATTCCGGAGGAATCGTCAGTGTCATCACCGACCCAGACGACTCATGCGCTAATACGGAGTCACTGAGTGAGCAACACAGACGAATGCCTGGTGCTGCTCACTCTGTTTACTCAATCACTTACTGAATTTACAGATTGTGATCTGTCAAAAATACTTTCTGGAAACCGTTAAATACTGTAGTTGTAAGATTTCTACAGACTGATGGAGACTGTGAAATAGGATGGTTTTCATGAAAGTTGGTTTTGAATTCTCCTGGAGACAGAAGCTTTAGAACTTGACACATTCTTTTCTGCCCCCAAGGACTCCTAAGCCCCCAGGCCTGCGCAGTTCTGAGACGAGGAAGGCGAGGTCTGCGCGGGACCACGTCGATAAACGTGATGGCCGTTTCTTGGTGAATGTTAGTTACGGAGAGTCGATCAGACCACTCAGGTCAAAACAGGACTAATTCCAATCACCTTTGCCCTTCGCCCACTTTCGTGGCGGCTCCTCTTTGCTCCCCAGCAGGGCACGGCAGAAGAGTGCCCACAAGTCCCTCAGCACAGGGGCAGCGGCTGGCATCCCTGTAATACACGGTTTGTAGAGAATGAAAGCAGCTTTGGTTTCCTTTTGTACGCGCGCCCGGTTACCGGCGTGACACTACGGTTTCCGCGCTCGCCTTTGAAATATAGTAAACTCACAAAAGCTACTGTCGAGTTCAGAACAAACACAGGGGGTATGTTTAGTTATTTGTTTTTGTAGTAAAATAAAATATTTATTATCCGCAGACACCTACTGTGAACAGAGGGGGAGGCCACTGTGTTTTATCTTGCTGGTGTCATGTTTGACTTCCATTAGGGATGGATTACAGACCTGTGGGTTTTCATGAATTCAGAAAGTCCACTTTGAACACTGATTTCAAAGCCTACAGGGGGTGTGAGGAATGTAAGAACACAGCTTTGGAGGAAGAACCTGTTGCATCTAGCCAGCACCTTGTGTTTGATAAGGCAGAGCGGAGGTTCCCTGAGAGAGAGCGAGGGCAGGGCGCCTTTCCTTTAATAAGACGACTTTAAAGGAAGCTTTCCTATTGTTTCCCCCACACTTTCCTCAAGGTGTACACAATTAATTCAGTCTTGGAATCCTGAGAAAATAACCATGATACCAGTCCGCCAAGCCTCCTCCGTCTCTCTAACTCATCACAGGGAATCTGAAAGTGTGCTAAATCTTCGGAGGCTCCGGTCTCAACACTGGCACGTCTGCAGGCGAGCTGCGCGTGCTCACATGCACACGTGCACACGTGTGCCCACACCCGCACCCGAGGCGTATGCACCTACAGACAGGGGAGCCGGCGCGGGAAGGAAGACCACTCTTGGCACCATCTGGAGTCCAACCACACCTAGACCGGATTCTCAGCTGCACACTTGAGAATACTTTGGTGCACTGGAGTCTGTCTGGCATGGGGTGCCCTGGATAAGAGGCAGATGCCCATCCCTCTGAGGAAAAGCTGAAAGAACACTGGCGAAGGAAAGAGTAGAGATAATCCAGTTGATGCCCTCAAGAACGTGGAAGACGATCTCGGGAAGGAAGCTCGAGTTTGTGCTGCACTGGTGGAGGGGCCCAAGGCCGGCCTCGTGGGTGAGGATCTCATGCAGTTGGGATCTGGGTCTTTGGAGGGAAAGTTCTAACAGCATCCTCAGCGGGCCAGGAGGCACGTATCACTGCAAGACCACGGATCCCTTGGTGGGCGGGATGCGGAAGGTGAGGGGATTGAATTAGCAAGTGGCAACGGCTATGGGGCTGGAAGAGTCCCTGGCCCGAGAGCTGAGAAGTCATCTCCAGGTCAACTTTACAGAAAAAAAGGAATGTATCGGGTGGCACGTATGGAAATATGCAGAGACTCTTCTGCTTGCTTCAGCTGAACTGAAGGTCCAGGGACACTCTAGTCCTTGCCTTACTAAACCAAGGGCCACATATTGTTTCCTTCTACTTGTCACCCTGACTCACGCACACCCGGAGACTACTGTGACAGTCCTAGCATGAGTTCTCCCATCACCCCTGGAGACTTAGATCCAGAGAGCATGACCAAGAACAGATAATGTGTCCTTTCCTAAGCAATGCAAACCACCTGAATAAAAGTGTTGATTTAGTTCTACGTATTTTGCATAATGTCTTTTAAGGACAAGCACAATGGAGGTTCGCGCACACAGGAGCAACACAGAGAACATTCAACCGGGAACCGGGGGCCTTGGTGGGGCAGAAAGGCTGTGGCTTGGGCTGGGCCCTGACTGTGTTAGCGGCTTTCAAGCCATTAGCACCGGTGGTTTTCTCTGCCAGTGGGAGTGTTCCATACTGGATGCTTAATCTAGATTTTAGGAAAAGCAACCCCTTAGGATTTTAGGATGCTCTAACTCCATTACTCTTTCGTCTTGTTTTCAAGTGTAGTTTCCTACGAAGACTCAGGAAATGGAGGCTCTGTCTGGGAGGCCCCCGTCATGCTGATGGCTGTGAAGAGTGACGACTGCTCCACGCCGGGCGTTCCAGAAGCTGCGCCTGCTCCTGCTCTGTCCTGCACCTGGGAGCTTTTCACACTTGGGCCTCCTCAACCTGAAGCTCAGGAGCAGACGGGCCTGTGTTAACACTTCAGTCCTCAACCGAGAGGAATGTGCGTTTGACTAAGACCTCCATCCTGGGCGTCTTGGAGACGGGGGCTGAAATCCCCCTGGGGTAACTCACAGCCTTGCCTGCCACAGGCCATCCGTGGTATTTTATTCACCTGAGCCGTTTGGCCAGTGAGCATGTGAAACATTTTTCAGTTTGCCAAAGTAATATGCTGTGCTTATGTTTACCTTTTTAATTTCTAAATTTCTTAGGCTTTAATAGCAGCTTTAATTTTTTATTTAGGCTTTCAACAAACACTAATTGAGCAAAAGCAAGACAGAAGAACTCTCAGCTCTTCCACCTGAAACGTGACGAGCCACGTATGAGTGTGGGTGCGTCTCCACCGCTGCTTCTGATTGAGGCGTGGCAGTCTGACACCTCACCCTCTGGCATAGCCTGTCCAACTCCTGCCTGTCTCCTTCCTGACCGCCCACCCACCTGCCATCAGAGTGCCCAGCAGCTGCACCCCAGTGTGTCACCTTTCTAGCTGCTCCTTGGTTAGAGCCCATGCACGAGGCCCCAGCCCACGCGCCTACGTCACAGCAGGGTGCTCGGCTGTGTCCCAGAGAGCCAGCAGGTGACGTCAATGTGCCCAAGGGTAGCACGTGAACAAGTCAACTGTCCATGTATCTTGTAAAATATTCGCTCCTGGCTCCCAATTCTTCTGGAACCCTCTCTGGAGGCTGCGGATTACCTAGCAGCCAGGCTTGGCACGGGCTCTGGAGCAGGAATCCCTGAAGCAGATTAATTGTGGACTTCTGAGCTGGGGATACCGATATCATTGACTTCCAGGAACAGTGTGCGTGTGGCTCCCAACCAAGCCGTGGCAAGTTGGTGGGAAGAAACAGGATTATGACTGAGGAGGGCCATCATACCGGGAATCCATGAGTCTGCCCGTGACCTGGAGCCCTGCCCAGCCTCAGGAACAGCCGTACCAGCCTGGGCAATAACGCTTAGAGCTTGCTGGAGCCATCGCCACTGGGGAACTTTCACACCTGACCCTTAGAATACTTGGATCAACCTCTAAAAGCCTGTACATTTGGAAGGGCAAAGAAAAGGACATAGAAAGGAGAGTCACACCTGCTTCCAGGCACACGAGTTCATCCTCCTCGAGGTTCCTTCTTCATTCTCCAAAGCCACATGGAAGCGACCTGGGGACAGAATGGCTGCTCCCCTCCCTTCACATGTCCCTGCTTCTTTCCCCTTCTAATTTGTTCTCTTTCTCCCAAAGGCACATCACGAAAACTTACCGAGTTTGGAGTGAGAGCCTCTCATCGACAGGCTGGACTCTGCCGCCACGGTAGAAGCAGGATTACAAGAAACCCTTTAGCAGCCGACTATCTTTGAGGTTCGCAGAAGGATCCACACAGCTCTTCTCCCGCAGAGCGCGGCTGGGAAAGAACTCTCACTTTCTAAGATCCCAATAGCGCATGCCCACGTGCCGTAGGAAGTTGTAATTTCACTGCTGGAAAGTTGAATTTCCTGTTTTCCCTGATTCATGTATCAATCAATGCTATATCGTACTACATGAGAATATCTAAGACAGTTTTTTTCTTTTTTTTTTTTTTTTTTTAGACAGAGTATCACTTTGTTGCCTGGGCTAGAGTGAGTGCCGTGGCGTCAGCCTAGCTCACAGCAATCTCACACTCCTGGGCTCAAGCGATCCTCCTGCCTCAGCCTCCCGAGTAGCTGGGACTACAGGCACGTGCCACCATGCCCGGCTAATTTTTTCTATATATTTTTAGTTGTCCGATTAATTTCTTTCTATTTTTAGTAGAGACGGGGTCTTGCCCTTGCTCAGGC